>CM034304.1:39361294-39556795 GCA_019925795.1 Dendrobium chrysotoxum | reverse complement strand
ACTTTTTCTGGCACTCGTTCTTTTCGTGCTTTAGTTATTCTGGTGATGACAATGATCCTTCATATGGAGAAGAATTTGAGTGCGAAGAACCTGTGTTCACCATTCCTGAAGGAGGTTGTTACATGGATTCTGGAGAGTGAGTCCGAGAACACACTCCAATCTCTTTTTGTAGAACCAACACAAGCCATGGTCTCTGAACCAAATGAGTCTCCGTTTTGAGCTTGACTCAGTGCAGGAGATCCAGTTGCGTTCAGGGAAAGTCCTTCCACCAAAAATGGCTAAAAAATGTAAGAAAGAAAAAGATAGAAACATCTCGTTAACTCCCAACAGGATGATCCTATCCCTCCTCCTCAAGCACCGGCGAAAGAGAAGGAAAAGGCCCTCAGTTGGATGTTGATTACAATGTGTTGGCACATTTGAGAAAAAATTCCCATCTCTTCTTAGTGTTTACGATGCACTTATGATGTCTTCTGACTTGAGAGAGACCTTGGTGAAAGCTTTACTTGAGCCAGAATCTTATCAAGCCTTCTTTGGCCACTGAGTCTGTTAAGGATGCATGCTATTTGAGAGAGATGCCATGCATTACATTTTCAGATCAGGATCTGCTCTTAGGGACTTCTGAGCACAACCGTCCCTTGTATGTCACTGCTGAAGTAAATGGTTATGAGTTGAATAGGGTCCTCATTGACCAAGGTGCTTCAGTCAACATCCTTAACTATGAGACTCTAAAGAGCCTTTCCCTTGGTCATTTGAAACTAACCTCAGACAAGATTATGTTAAAAGGTTTAATGATCAGGACAACGTGCTCTAGGGGCCATTACCCTGCCTCTAAAAATTTGGAGATCTTCTAACTGAGGCTAAGTTTCATGTTATTGAAGCGGATTACCTCATACAAGGCTCTCTTAGGAAGGCTTGGATTCATGAACATGGAATGGTGCCCTCTACGTTACACCAGTGCATGAAGTATATGAGGAATGATGTAGAGTTCTCCATTCCTGGAGATACTCAACCTTTTTCCGTGCATGAGGTCTCGATTTATGATGACGCCGAGCATTACATGCCTCGCAAGGCCCATAGACCTCCCGTTGCCCAGTCACCAGTGATACCTGCCAGTGTTGTACAGGGTTTCTCTGCAATCACTTGCACAGGGTCCTATAACGGCCACTAGTACAGGGTCCTTCACAGGTTTGTATTGAGGCAAATCTTTCCACTGCAAATCCTGCTGGATCTTCCTTTCAGTTTGCAGTCGGGCACGACGTCCCCCTAGTAGAGGTAGGGGATGGCAGGGTAGGGGTCGAGGTAGAGAGTCAGCTCGCCCCCCGAGGAACTTTGACACTCGAGTTCCCCCTCCCTCACACCTTTATCTTCCTCTTTGACTGTTGAGTCCGATTCTGATGATGAGATGGTCGAGAGAGCGCCTCGTCATTCAGCTCCCTCGCCTGCCTTTAGTGTTGCTGATTATAGCGCATACCCTACGTTCCGTAGGTATCTGATACCTAAAGGCGGTTTAGAGGTCGTTGATAGTAGCTCAGACGACGATGTAGATGTTGGAACGTCAGACTACTGCCAGGCAATCCCTTTCCTCGTCAGATGTATGGGGATGAGAGTCGAGGAATCTCCTCGTCAGCCCTCCTTGACACCTTCCACTAGTGCTCGTGGTGCACTACACTCTGATGGTCGTTCTGTACAAGAGTTGCACACTCTTTATGTGCCACCACAGCGCCTGTTGGCATGCGTCACTGTTCCATAGTGTAGGTACCCCACAGACCACTGACATACAGGGTCCTGTAGAGTCCACTACGAGCGTGAAGATCTTGCTGGTCCCCCCCGATACTTTTTCCCCCTTTCGTGGATAGTTATGCTGAACGGGGGTCTTGTCCCTTCAACCTGGTCTAAAGGGCAAGCTCTACAGCAAGGCCCGTATTTGGCGAACTGATCTCCCTCAAACTCAGCAGGGTCTAGGCTATTTTGAGAAGGATCATTTCCCCTCTACCAACGTCCGTGTCGTCTCCGCACTCTTACCCCCGGTTGTTTCACATCTGCTGATGATGAAGACCCGGACGAAACGGAGGACAGGATCCTTGATGCTCCACGAGAGTTTGAAGATGGCGGTTACTTCTGCCATGGACGAATTAAAGGATGATCAATTTGGGTACTGAATCGGACCCTCGACCCATCTTTCATAGTGCTTTGTTATCCGATTCAGAGGCCCAAGAGTATATTGAACTCATATCCGAGTTTTAGGGATTGCTTTGCCTGGAACTATACTGAGATGCCTGGTTTAGATCCAGAAGTAGCAGTCCATAGTTTTGGCCATTAAGTCTGATGCAGTCCCCTGTTAAACAGTCACCATCGTAGGATGAGGTTAGAGATTGAGCAACAGGTGATCGCTGAGACTAAGAAGCTTATAGAAGCTGATTTTATTCGGGAAGAGAAGTATCCCACTTGGCTTGCCAATGTTGTTCCAGTCCGGAAGAAGAGTGGGTCAAATCCGTGTCTGTATAGACTTCCGTGATTTGAATAAGGCATGTCCTAAGGATGATTTTCCTCTCCCCATTCCCGAGTTGATGGTTGACATTGCTTCATCCCATAGCATTTTCTCCTTCATGGATGGTTCATCTGGTTACAATCAGATAAAGATGGCCCCTGAAGATGAGAGATTCACTGCTTTTCGCACCCCTATCGGTGTGTTCTGCTACAAGGTGATGCCCTTTGGCCTCAAGAATGCCGGGGCCACCTATCAGCGTGCTATGACCTCATTTTTGATGAGCTGATTCACGAGCAAGTAGAATGTTATGTGGATGATTTAGTAGTCAAAAGCAAGGTCCGTAGTGATCACCTTCGAGATCTACGAATCGTTTTTGAGCGCCTACGCAAGCATAGCTTGAAGATGAATCCCCTAAAATGTGCATTTGGTGTTACGGCGGGGAAGTTTCTCGGTTTCATTGTTCGCTATCGTGGCATTGAGATTGATCCCTCCATGATCAAGGCCATAGTAGATTTGAAACCCCCCAAGAGTCTTACCCAGTTGAGGTCCTTTCAGGGTAAGCTTGCTTTCTTGCGGAGATTTATCTCCAATCTTGCCGGTAGATGTCATCCGTTTGCTGCTCTAGCAAAGAAGGATGCCCGCTTTCATTGGGATAGGAAGTGTCAGGAGGCCTTTGAGAGCATAAAGCGCTACTTGACAAGTCCCCCTGTGTTAGCTGCACCCATCCCTGGTAGACCGTTGATTCTTTACACTACGGCCTTGGATGAGTCACTTGGTGCACTCTTAGCTCAAGAAAATGAAGAAGGTAAAGAAAACGCCTTATACTACCTTAGCAGGCGTTTGAGTCCTGCAGAGCTAAAATATCCGGCAATGGAAAAGCAATGTTTGGCTTTGATTTTTGCTGCGCAGAAGCTTAGACACTACATGCTCTCACACAAGATTAGTCTAATTTCTAGAGTCAACCCTTTGCAGTATTTGATGACCCGTCCGACTTTGTCAGGTCGTCTCGCACGTTGGTCTATGATCTTACTGCAGTTTGACATTACCTTCGTCCCTCAGCGGGCCGTCAAAGGACAGGCTCTAGCTGACTTTCTGGCTGCCCACCCGATTCCTGCAGATTCTCCACTTAATGATGATTTACCTGATGAACTAGTCATGAGTGTGGAAGAACAGGAGTCCCCCACTTGGGAGTTTTATTTTGATGGAGCATCTTCTATCAAATCACTACGTCCTTATGAGACTCCCGTGGTTAGGGTAGGTTTGGGGTTAGTCTTTGTGTCTCCTGAAGGTCACACCCTTCGTTTCTCTTACAGTCTTTCAGAACCTCGTACTAACAATGAAGCTGAGTACGAAGCTTTGATTTTGGGACTGGAGTTGGCCATTCAGATGAATATTGTGCGGGTAAAGATCTTCGGTGATTCCCAACTAATTATTAATCAAGTGGCTGGAATCTTCAAAGTTCTCAAACCCGAGCTCTTGCCTTATCACAATAGGGCAATGGAACTTCTATGCTTGATCCCTGAGGTAACTTTAGTTAGAGTCCCTCGATCTGAGAATGGTAGGGCGGACGCACTAGCTAAACTTGCTAAGGAGTTGGCTGACCCAACTGGAAAGCCGGTGTCTATCACTGTCCAGTATCGTCAGGCCTTATGCCCGGCAGACTTATCCCCTTCTCCTAATCAGACCCTTACAGTATTTGCTGTTGAGGAAGAGTTAGATTGGAGAATCCCTTTCGTGGAATATTTGAAGCATGGTAGACTCCCGGATGATCGTTCTCTTGCCACCCAAATTAGAAAGAGAGCTTTATCATTCTCCTACGTTAATGAAACGTTGTATCGACGCTCATTTGACCAAATGTGGTTACGTTGCCTCAACAATGAGGAAGCTCGTAAGGTCATGGGCGAGATACACGAGGGACTTTGTGGTGCCCATCAGTCCGGACCTAAGATGAAGGTCAGAATTAAACGCCTCGGTTATTACTGGCCAACTATGATTCGTGATTGTATGGGGCACGCTAAGAGGTGCCATCAGTGCCAGATCCATAGCACTGTTATTCACCAACCCCCTAATCCGTTGCACCCCACTGTGTCTTCTTGGCCTTTTGAGAGCTGGGGTACGGATGTAGTGGGTCCTATTGACCCTCCTTCCTCTAGGGGTCATAGATTTATTCTAGCTGCCACTGATTACTTCTCTAAGTGGGCAGAAGCCATCCCGCTTAAGGAAGTTAAATCAGAGGATGTGATGCGCTTCTTCCGCGATCATGTTGTCTACCGTTTTGGTGTTCCGCGCCGTATAATCTCGGATAACGGCCCGTCATTTAGAAGCACCAAAATTGCTAGATTTGCCCGCCGCCATAACATCAACTGGCGTTATTCTTCAATTTATTATCCTAGGGCCAATGGTTTAGCTGAAGCATTCAATAAAACTTTGGTCCAGTTGATAAGAAAAATACTTGCGGCAAATAAAAGAGAGTGGCACGACAAATTGCCTGAAGCATTGTGGGCCTATAGGACTACGTACCGCACTCCTACTCAATCCACCCCATATGCTTTGGCTTTTGGGGTTGAAGCTGTCCTCCCACTCGAGGTTGAGCTCCCTTCACTGCGCGTAGCAGTCAACCATAATCTCTCTCACGAGGATAATGCCCGACTACGGTTGGAAGAACTTGACGGTTTAGAAGAGCTCCGTCTACAAGCTCATCAGAACCTTAAGTTATATCAAGCCCGTATGGCCCAGGCACATAATCGCCTCGTTCGACCTCGTGCTTTCCGGGTCGGTGATTTAGTTCTTGTCTTGCGTAGGCCTATCATCTCGCATCGTCGTCGAGGTGGTAAGTTTGAGCCCATTTGGGAAGGGCCCTTCGCCGTAGAGCAGGTATATGAAGGTGGCTCTTACCTGTTAGTTGATGCGAATGGCGTTCACCCCATGCCTGTCATCAATGGTCAGTACTTGAGAAAGTACTACACTTGAATGTGCACATCGCAGGGGGGCACCCCTCCGCCACCCGTAAATATCCCTCTGTATAGATATAGCTTGAAAGGATCTCCTCTACTTTTCGGCAGTCCGTGGCCACGACGATTTGTCCTCTACCACGTGATGTTCGTCATGCAAAGTACGAGGGTATCGTTAAAAGTTGTACATAAATACGCTGTAGGGATGTTTGTGCTTGCGTTCACGCCCACCGATGCCCTCGATGTTATGGTGTGAGGCCTCATTTTGGCCCTTCCAAGGGTTACTTTTTCCCAGTTTCACTTGCTATTCGCAAGTGTGGTCTGGGTTACCAAAACTAATAATCCAGATCTCTCATGAGATACGGTACTGGGTCCATGTATAGCATGTGTTCGTCAGATATGATGATGTTGACCCACCATCACGATGGAAATTCTCCTCTCCTACAAATCTTACTGTGATAGCTATGCTCCCCAGATCATTCACATGAGTTGAATGTGGACTGGGTTATCAAAGCTAATACGCTACTCCTTTAAGACCCTGTGTATAATTTCTCTCTCCCCAGTTATATTCATGTGGCGAATATGGCCTGGGTTATCAAAGCCAACCACATCTCCCTCTCTTTGTGTTCCAGTTATTAGAGGATATTTCATACTAGGGGTAACTCATGGATATGGTAAACATTCCCTCTGCCGTGTGTTATTTTCGACAGTATGAAGTATATTTAATCTTTAATTGTGAACATAGTATGAAAATATGTAAAATATGATGTTAAAAGAGAGGGGAGCTCTTAGTTGAGTAGAATCGGTTGCCCTTGTCACAGGAGGAACCCGGTTCTACGCTCCAAGAGCCCAAGTCCCTCCAGCTCTTTCTCCTTTCGTTTCCCTCCTTTAATGCACCTTTATGATTGCTTAGGAAATAATTCCACATTCATCATATAGGATGGTCTCCCTTCTTATGGGAATGTTATTTTCCCTACAAATGGTGTGGTACATCCTGCTCAATGTGTTAGCATCATTGTTTAATGGATTTTGATTTTCTAGCAGAAAGTCAACCCCTTCTTTTAGCAGCGCATTTTCTCCTAAAAATCTTGCTCTTAACTGCAGGAGCGATTCTTAGGACGTGCAGGTGTTGCTTGCACCCCTCACGGGGTTCTCTCAGTTAGTATAGGTGCTACCACTGTGATTCTTTAGTAAGTGTTGATCCTTGATAGAGTTATTGTTCTTGATGGTGAGTGTGTCCCCTCGCCACTTCAGTTGTCCTCCCCTTAGTATAAAACCACTTTTCTGCTCTACTGCCTGTATATTTCTTCTTTTTTAAGAGAAATACACATCAGTGAGATACTTCTTATTATTTAAGGGTTCAATTTTGCCTAAGGAACCCCACTTATGTTTGGATACTCGTGGCTACGACGATTTGTCCTCTACCATGTGGTAACTAAATGTAAGTTTGGGATCTCCTAGATAGTTTGCCACTTGAGATTTCTTTCATCTACTCTCTCTGGTTATGTTTATTTCCCCAGATCCTTATATGTTGAGTTGTCATGTTCTTTCTTTTATTGGAAGACATGACGACCCCTCTTCGAGTTTGCACAAACATGTGCATATTATCTTTGCGATGGCGCTCGTCTACGGACAGACCCATATGGTACATTCTTCATATATTCCTGTGAGTAGTAGGTTCATTTCTCTACTTTTGCCTTCCTCTTCTAATCACCTCGGATGTATGCTTAGGTGATCATTGGCTTTCCGCTTTATCCTACCGACAGACCTATGGTCGGGTAGGAACTCTGCTGTTTCGGGGCCTATGGCCGAGCAGAGGTGCTTTCTTTCTTTCGTATCACCGACAGACCTATGGTCGGGTGGTTGTCCTGCTTTCTACTTTATCCTACCGACAGACCTATGGTCGGGTAGGAACTCTGCTGTTTCGGGGCCTATGGCCGAGCAGAGGTGCTTTCTTTCTTTCGTATCACCGACAGACCTATGGTCGGGTGGTTGTCCTGCTTTCTACTTTATCCTACCGACAGACCTATGGCCGGGTAGGGACTCTGCTGTTCCGTGGCCTATGGCCGAGCAGAGGTGTTTCCTCTCCTCTTCACCGACAGACCTATGGTCGGGTGATTGTTCAGCTTTCGCTTTATCCTACCGACGCGCCTATGGTCGGGTAGGAACTCTACTGTTTCGGGGCCTTTGGCCGAGTAGAGATGCTTTCTTTCCTTCGCTTCACCGACAGACCTATGGCCGGGTGATTGTCGAGTTTCCCTTTGTTCTACCGACAGACCTATGGTCGGGTAGAGACTTTGCTGTCAGGCCTATGGCCGAGCAAAGGTTGAGCCTTTCCTCTTCATCCTATCGTCAGACCTATGGCCGGATAGATGTTGAGCTCCCCGTTTTGTCTCACCGACAGACCTATGGCCGGGTGGACATCGGGCTTTCTGGTTGGTTGCCCGACAGAGTCCCTGGGAGGCATACTTCACCACCTCTTCATTCCCCCTGTTTTCTTTTTTCTGTTAGGGGGTTGTTGAGTCTTTCGCTTTATCCTATCGACAGACCTATGGCCGGGTAGGAACTTCGCTGTTTCGTGGCCTTTGGCCGGGTGAAGGTGCTTTTCCCTCTACTCTTTGTATCATCGACAGACCTATGGTCGGGTGATTATTGAGTTTCCACTTTATCCTACCGACAGACCTATGGCCGGGTAGGGACCTCACTATTTCGTGGCCTATGGCCGAGTGAGGGTGTTTCTCTTCCTCTTCACCGTCAGACCTATGGTCGGGTGATTGTTGAGTCTTTCGCTTTATCCTACCGACAGACCTATGGTCGGGTAGGGACTTCGCTGTTTCGTGGCCTTTGGCCGAGCGAAGGTGCTTTTCCTTCTACCCTTTATATCGCCGACAGACCTATGGTCGGGTGATTACTGAGTTTTCGCTTTATCCTACCGACAGACCTATGGCCGGGTGGGGACTTCACTATTTTGTGGCCTTTGGCCGGGTGGAGGTGCTTTCTTTACCCCTTTTGTATCGCCGCCAGGCTTATGGTCGGGTGATCATTGAACATCTTTTCCCCCCACTTTCAGACTTATGTTGTGGGTGATCACCGAGTCTCTTTTAGTGTGTTATGTTATTGCTTTGAGTTGCTTATGTGAGCACGAGACCTCTTTCTCCATCTCATATTCGGTTGTTTTGACTTTGTTTGGCAGATAATTTAGATTCTTTCCTTGACTCCTTCTCACTACTTACTGGTTTAGTGAGTTTTGAGTCCCCTTCATTCACTGTTTCGAGTAGGTCAGGTGATTGTTGGATTTCTTCCTCCCTTATGTCCCACCATGCCTGCATGATTGCATGATCGTTGCATTATTAAGTAAGTAATTGATTGAATGTGTGTGTAAGCATTGCATGGTTGTGTGATTGTGAAATAGTCATTGCATGTTGGATTATTTATTATATGATTGAGTGATTGTTGCGTTTATTACATGAATGTATGATTCCTGCATGGTCGAGTGATTGTGGCATTACTATCTGTGTATTATTGAGTGATCATCGTATGATTGGTTGACCATGGCATGATCGCTACATGATATGTAGACATTGTTTGATTATGCGATATTGTGTGGTTTATTAATTATGGCATAAGTGGAAATTGTATAATTATGTAATTGTTGGTTGATTTTATGATCATCATGTGATTGCATGATTGCATACTTGGGTGACCATTGTATGACCATGTGAACATGGCATGGTGCGACACTTGGTGTGTGATTATCGTGTGATTGTATGTTCCTCGAATTTCATTAGTTGATTATAGGGTTGCATCTTCCTAAGGATAAGGAGGTCAACGCCAACACGTACGGTTCACTTGTCGTTCGCCGCACTTGTTGGGGGTCCGTTTGTTGACCTCGTTTTCTGCATTTAGACCCTCGAGCGTACGAGTTGTCGTTCAATTGGGTTAGATTTGGGCCCAAATGGGCTCGACTGTGTTTGATCGACTCAATTAAGCTGCGACGAGCTGAGTTCGGGTTGAATCGACGTCAATTTTTTTTTAAATCGACTCGACTCGAGCTGAACTTGGTTCGACTATGCTCGATCAGTTATGATTAGCGCATATCGATCCCGTCAGGCCCGATTTGACTTTAATTACTACTAATTTTAAACTTAATTTTATTTAATTAAATTAGTGTGGAATCAGACCAAGCCCAAGCCCAAATAGATCCGGGTTGAGTCAAGCCCGGGGCGGACTCGATTGACCCGACTTAACGCCATTTAAAGCCATTTGCCTTTCTATACGATTTGAATTTCTTCCCTAAATCAGGTAGTTACATCGATGGCTCTGGGCGAGTGCGATCTCCCTTTCAGCCAGAATCTCGCTACTCAGGAGATTTCTGCGATTCGAGCAGGCGTCGAGCAGCGAGCAATGCTATTTGCGGTGATTTCAGAAGTCGAAGCAAAAATGGCGAGAAGAGGCGGGCTTCCTCTTTCGGGGTGAGCGGACGCATATCCTAGGCGGAGACTCTAGAGAGGGCATCGGCTCTCATTGACCTCCCTCTCTCCCTCTCGCGTGATCGAGCGGATCCAAGAGGCGGACCCCCCTCTTCTTCTCGGTCGTTCGCACGTCCCAGGCGGAACTCCTGGACTTCCGCCCCTCCCCCTCTCTTCTCCGTCTCTCTGTGTTTCGCACCAGACCCGAGCCGAAGCCGAACCCCCTCCTCCTCTCCTCCCTCAACGAACAGCCCGCCGATTTCCTGCCCTAGTTGCTGGCCTTCCTTCTCTGACTGCAAGGTGAGCTCATCTCGTTCTTCTTCTTCTTCTTCCTCCTTCTTCTTCTTACCCTTCTCCTTTTTTCTTCCTCTTATTCCCCTTCCTCTCCTTCTTTATAAAATTTGAGAATGAAACTTTTTTTGAGTTTTCATTTGCTCCATGTGTGTATACACGTTGTTGAGATGATTATTATATGAATCATGAGAGTTTTGTTTATGAATATTACTTAGAGGATTTCAATCCAATAGGTGTGCAAATTGAAATTCTATGCTAGCTTATTGCATGTGATCTTATAAATATTGCATGTCAAGTGTTTGATAAAATGCCATCAAAAGAATTTGTGATGTTTGGATAATTACTTTCTTAACAAAATGCTTTGGGAACATATCTAGATGCAAAAAGGAAGATTTTCATCACTTCCCTTCCTTGCGTTGCTTGAGAATGCGAGATTAGGAGTAGATATTTATGTCAAGAAGTTGGTTCATTCTCTTATTTATAGTTCATGCCATGCGTAACATGAGGGCTTGGGTTTGTGGTAGATCTTAACCATGCCTTGGTATAACTTTGTTTCTTTTGTGACGACATGATGGTTCTCTCGTATTGTAATAAATGTAATGCTCACTGTCAAGGGTTGGCGCTTAGTTTCTTGTGACGTTTTCTATCGCTTTCTATTTGAAGAAAATAGTATCTAGGATTGCCATTGGATGCAATGTTTCTTGTTGTATCATGAGATTCTATTCGGTATGAGTTATTGTTCTTGCCCTTGAAACAGATGAACTTGTGATTAGGGAGATATGGCTCTCACTTTCTATTTGGAGAAAATAGTATCATGAGATTGAAGTTTCGTTATCTTCATATTGTCACTGGAATGCATTGTTATTAATAAACTCTTTGTAAAGTCATTGTTGTGAATATGAGAATTCGTTGCATTGGAAGGGTGGCCAAATGTATGAATTGTTGTGGATCTTCTTGTTCTCTAAATTATACATCTGTAAGCTTCCTTTGAGACTTTTGGTGGTATATAGCATGAGAAGTGAAAATTCATTAGAAGAATTCTAAAATCTGTTTTGTGCAAAAAAAAAAGGGGCTTTAAAAGTGGTTCTTTGTGTTGGAAAATATTTTGTATTGGAAAGTTTTAAAGTTTGCTTTGTGATTGGAGGACTTCATGATGTTGCTATATGTCACGAAACTGTATGAATTTTGGGAGGTGATTTGTGAATCATTGATCTCTTTTGGACCCTTGATGGCATGTAATGAGAAGGTTGGAAATCTATTGGAAAGCAATCACATGCTCCAGTTCAAGGTTGTGTTATGAAAGCATATTTAACCATAGAGGTTGACAGATTTTGAGGTGTTTTTTTTTTGTGCTTTATTGAATCTTTTTTTTTTTTTTCCTCCACTTGTTTAGACTTTATATAAAAGTAGTATTGGCAATTTTATCAGAAAACTTTCATGGTACATTATGTCCCAATTTTCGAGCATACTTTGGGTTTAATATGGAATGATTTGGTTATGTGGGAAAATGATATACATTGTAGCTGGAAGCATGTTTAGTTCCAAGGAATCATGGCGAATGATGAAATACTCTTGTTTTATTCTTAAAATCTTGGTTTCCCTTTCATTTGTTTGAGTTTCATGTGGAGAGTCATGTTAATGGTGGTGTTAGAAAATATTCTTGGTGCTTCATGTTTTATAGAGTCTTCTTTCTTGAGGTGTTTTTGAGAGGCTTCATGAATTGCTTTATGGTTAGAAAGTTTTATGAGATGTTTAAGTTGAAAAGCTTTATGATACACCATATGTCAAGATTCTATGGCTTTGTTTTATGTTGGAGGGTTTTATGAGTTATATTTGTTAGAAAAGCTTTGTAAATTATTTTTGCATTGAGAAGTACTACGATACGATTTGTGAATGTTTTATAATAGAAGGCTTTACAAAACCTTCCTGTTAGAAGACTTTTATGGATTTACCCCACGTCAAAGAAATTTATTATTCGTTCTGCATCGAAAGATTGTAGTGGATTATATATTGGAAGGTTTTATGTGTTGCTTTATTTGGAAGGTTCTAGGCATTATTTTGTGGATTGGGGGTTTTATGTATGGCTTTGCACTTTGGAAGCTTGATGTTGAAGGGTTTCTTTAGGTCCCCTCAAAGTGAAATAGACTTTTATGGATGATTGTTCTTTCTCTTATTCGCTTTTGGTTCCAAAAATGGGTTAAAAGAAGTGTAGAGTGGAAGTATGTTTGGATTAAAAGTGGAAAAGTCTTTTTTTTGGGTTCCAGTTTTAAAGCTTGTTTCCTTTTCGTCATTTTGAGTTTATATATATATATATATATATATAGATGATGTGGGCAATAGGGTTATATGTTCTAAACGCTTGTTCAAATCGTGGGGATAACAAATAGCACCTAATTCTCCTTTCTTTTTACTCATGTTGCATTGAATTAAAGGAAAGGGTGTTTTAGAGGCATGCTTGGCTTTGAATAAGCATGTCCAACCTCAAGGTGCTAACATTTATTTTATTATATCGGCTTTCCATTCTTTTCTTTTCGGCGTCGTCATCTTTTTGTTTGCTTTCTCGCTCTTTTGCTACTTGCCTACTTGTGCTTTAAAATCAAATGTTTGCAAAGTGTGAAAGCTCAAAGGTGCAAGGTGGCTCGACCGGTATACAAGCCCGATAAAAACAAGGTACGTTAATATTTTAATAATATTTTTGTCATTTAGATAATTAATATTAATGTGCTCTAATACACCTCTCCTTTACTTGTTTGTGTTTTGCGAGGTGCATCTGGGAGAGCAAAGGGACAATGGACCCAGGGGTCGCAGTGACGAAGGAGCCTTCATAAATAAATCAGTCGCCCCCATTCATTCCGGTGGGGGTGCTACGGGCGATACCACCGGGTCATAGCCCCTGGTGCTGTAAGTTTCTTAAAAACTTAGACAGCCTTTAGGAGCCATCAGTGTGCACGCCCCCCACCCTTAGGGCCTTGTAGCAACTTCAATATTATTAGGATCTTTTTTGTTTCTTTTAGATCCATAAACCCATTTTATACACATGCGAATGTCCAAGGGGTTAGAAGTAAATTTCATTTCATCTCCCACAACACTAGCGAAACTTAAGGACAAAAACCTAAGGATGAGTCTTAGACAACATAGACTTAGGATGCATGCTCCTTTTAGGATAGAAATCATAAAACATAGAAAAGCATAGTGACATTCTACCATAGGATTAGTGTAGTGATATCTGAGGTTAATTAATCACTAATAATAACCAACCCTTAATCAAATCATAATCAACTCATACAATCACTAAGAAGGAGAACTTGAACATAAATGTGAACTAAGGCTAATTAATCTATTAATCATCTCCTAATCAAATACTAACTAAATAAGATCCACTAAAATCAATTTGAACCTAAAAGTTATAAAATTGGAGAACAAACCTAAAACTAAAACTTTTCTAAAACTCAAACCTTAATCAAACCCTTTTGTAGTTAATCTCATACTTGGCCTAAAACACCCCTAACCTTGAACATTAATGAACCATAGCTTAATCAACAAACTCATAGGAGATTTATTAAAACTTAAGTACAACTTGAATTCTAGAACCTTAATAATTCACCTAAGTTTTACTTACATCATTAATCTAATTCTTTAAAATCAACCAACAAACCCCTAATTAATGATAAATCATCTAATCTACTTTCTCTTTTCAACAAACTAAATTAACTCAACAACATTGGTTACTACTGGGTAACCCAGGCCTACGAGGCTATTAAGTTAGCCCCAAGGAGGGTGAAATAAACCTCACGGCCTCGGTGAGCAACAAAGGTAGTAATCAATTGAATACTAGAATAAAATCCCTAAAATCAATCTTAATTTGCTAATACTTGCACTTAAACTAAAAATACCCTTTACCTTCAACAAATCAAATTACAAATAACTTTAACTAAATTATCCCACATAGGACACACCTCAAACCACACAGCCTACACACACCTAGATTTGTTTAGTAGGACACGACTCCTAGTTTTAGATTAGGCCGGTGTTTTCTTTACTTTTGTTCCTGTGATGTGACGATTTGCATGTGACACGTGTGCTGGTTGTTCTAGTTTCTATGTTAGATTTCTGTATTGATTTCTGTGATGGTCACTTTATTTACTGCATTGTCTCTGTGATGTGATGGGCGATAGATTACCCATAGGTTAGGGACGATTTTGATACTGACGATGTTTTCTGCAGGTGGCCATGCTCACACAGCGTTAAAAGGGGGCTAAAAATAAATAAGTCATAAATAACTGCTACAGGTGCTTTAGCTACTTAGCCCCCAAATAAATAAGAGCATGGCCAAGTGTGGCTGGTTTGAGTATTTTCTTTTCATATATAACTGCGTGGGATGATTGATTTTGATTGTTTAGGATAACCCTGCAGGAGAGTCTAGATTTTTCTTTTATAATTCTGATGTAATGTATTCATTGTATCGAGTTGTGAAAGTTTGTAAAATGGGGCATTTTATGAAAGATTAGGGATCCAAAGGGAAAAGAAAGTCCCCTCACAGGGAATTTCTTTTCATTTGGATATCCTACTGGCGGTGTACTACGAGAAGACTAAGAGAAGGCGATCCACAGAAGGACCAGAAGATGAAGATGAAGACTAAAAATGCCTCATTTTAAAACTTGCGTCGTTCTATAGGATTAGAATCCAGGTTGTTGTCGGTGGAGCCTGGCCACCACTACTTTTCTGTACTCTGGGATGTATATTGTATGGCACTTGCCATGGACTTTGGACACTCTTTTTTGTGATTTCGGATGTGATGATTTACTTACTTGTTTGCGCAGTAGAAATGGCATGATTTTCATAGGTTTTCTTTCTTGCATGTGTATGTGCCTGATTCGCTAGGCTCTTTAGGGATAAAATTCTTCTACTCATAATTAAAGTTAAAATTTTAAGAATTAAATAACATAGAAAGATAACGATTTAGGGAATAGCCGGAGTCGTCCGGGGTCGCATGCATATCAATGCATCTTCTTTCCTTGTTTAGACACTTCCCCGCCCGAGGGTAGAGTTCAGATAATCCGACCTATGAGGATGAGGTTCTGAACCTGGGGAAGCCTAGTCTTTCTAAAAATTTATTTTTATAAGCCTTTTTAAAATTTCATACATCTCTGATTTGGGTATTTAATCAGCACGCATTGCATTAGTAACTAATTAAAATTAAGATTTAATTGCATTAGTCTTAGGAACATAGTACCATACATAAATTCGGGGTCACTTAGGAAATCTCTCTAGATGTCGACCTCAACTTCCAAAAAACTCAACCATCCATCCATCTTTCATAAAGACCGGATAGCATGGATTTTATACGATTAGGTGGTTTAGCTGGCTTTCCTTTTTCAGGCAGGATATAAGTCCAGGATGCATTAGTTAGGACACGGGCCTTAGTGTTGTATGGAACACTGAGCCCACCTTAGATTTAAGATCCAAGGCTACTACATTGGGTGTCTCGTAGTATGCCTCATCGGTGGGTAAGCTCCTCCTCCTTCTGGGGCTATAAACCCTACCTATCCGCGTCACATGGATGACGCCGCTTCTATCTTTCTCTCACGCATGTGATATGAAGTGATTTCTTTTTCTCCAGTTTCCTTCAGTTTGGCCGGCCGAGTGCTTATGTGATCCGTGCATGCTGAAGTAACCGAGTTGAGCCTATCTTTTCCCCTTGATTAGGAAGATCTTAGAAGTTTGCCTATGTGCCAAATCCATTTGAGAGAATAATGTAGTATCCTTAATCGAGAGTTTTCTTAGGCTAAGGTCTAAGATGTGATTAACCACGGGGGCTTGCGCCCGTGGGAGACCGATCCCCACATCAAATAAACCCCACCCGAGCTAATGTATCGAGTGGGGGAAATCTCGTGACTTTTGGGTTATGCATACTGTTATCCATCGAAGTATGTGGGCGAAAGCCTCTATCCTCCATGGCTAATTATATGTATAATCCTATCTGCCCTCCCATTGGTCTATTTGTGTAGAATGCGAAGGTCTACGATCATTTTGTCCTACGGGATAGTGTGGCCGTACCCTTCACATTCTGTTCCCCACAAGTAGAATCCTTTCGGAGACCCACAGTGCTATACAAAAGCGAGAACCTGTTCCAAATCGGAGGAGAAAAGCCCAAGTCATGGCGGCCACCTCAAGGCAAGCTGAAAACGAAAGAGAGCTCAAGTGGCGATGATCTGTCACCCCAGGAAGCGTTGGAAGCCCATCCAAGGGAGTGGCTTGAACAAAGCCAAACTGTCGTGCTGCTCTATTGGGGTTATACCCCTCCAAGACTATAGAGCAATCTCTCCTGTAGCAAAGCCATCCATGTCTCATGCTGATGAAGTAAGAAGCAATAGGCGCAAAGCCGCTCCTGGAAAGCAAAGTAGGCCTGCCTCTTTCAGTCAAAGAATCTAACAGTGAAACTCCAAAACTCCGCAAGGGTAAATCTCCAACAGGAGACCTGTAAACCAATCTGAAACAGTCGGCCACGCGTAAGGGTGCAAACAAAAACAATCTAATCTGGGCCCTGTTTGTAGCTGAGGTCGCCCTGGCTAACTGGATCAATAGGGGAAAAAGTGATTTGAAAAGTAGCCCGGTGATTCGGCGCAACTGAAAGCCCCCTCTACGTGTATATGCACCCATCTGTGGACATAATGCCACGGTACCTCAACTACATGCTGTCGACGACCATAAGAGGCACAAATCTGTCCAAAATTATGGTATATCTGCGCAAATACGGCCGGAGCTAAAGAAACTTGCCTCCCACTAGCAATCAGACTGGCCATCAGGAGTGTACTGGGACGAAAAGATCTATCCTGACTCGAAAAAACAAAACTGCACAACCAAGTGGCTATAAAAGCCACCAAGGACATCTCCTCTGAAATCCTCCTCGCATAAATGGGTCGTGTCCCCTCTGCTAACTCTAGCTCGAAAGTCCCATCTGAAGACAACCTAGTAGAGTGAAACCCAGTATCAAATGGATCCTGGGGATGAGCTGACTGTATAGTGTAAGCATCTCGGCTCAGCAAGCTCTCAATCCAGTCCTCCAGTGTAACTATAGCTCGACGGTGCTGGCTCCTCTGTCTGTGTAAATAAAGGTAGTGAACCAAGCTCTGGTGAAGGACATCAGAATATACAAACTCCCCACTCCTAGACTGGCCGCCTGGCTGACGTCTAAACAGATCACAATCATGGGGAACACACTCCTCGTAGGGAATGCCCAAAATGGGCAAACCTGAAACCATCTGCAAATCCCAAAGTGTAATGGCCATCTCATTTGGCCCAATCCAGCACGTGTTGGTGACACTGTCCCAATGTTCTGCTAATCCCTGAAGCCAGGAGTAAGAGAGCTGGCTGTAGTCAAATAGTGAAATGTAAATGGCTCTATAGACTCCTGCCTATCTAAGAACCCTCTGGTGTGATCTAAGGATATGGCGGGCCCAGCACACATAGCCCCGCAACGTCCGAAGAGGACTGCCAAATACTGAATCTTAACGCTGCTCGTCGACCTCATGCCGTGAAAGGCTGTAGCTCAAAAGTCTAACAGTACCGGTGTGTTCTGCAAGGTCTGCAACAGGTTGCAGCACGTCCTGAACACCATAGGTCAGTCCCTCCACAATGCGATCTAGTGAAATGCAGTCGCTATGGCGTAGCCTAAGGGAAATCACCCAATCCATCGGATCATGACCCGTAGGAAGCTCTGAATCATAGATCGGTAGACGAGGAAACCGGGTGAATAGTCCAGCATATATGTCTATGTCTATCAACATCTCCTGATGCCATGATAGACGATCTCGAATGGATGCAGAATGGAAAGGATCAAATCTATCGATCTCCCTCCAAATCTGAGCCTCAGAAGGCTCTGAATCAGGCATCGAGCGGGGCCTGACCCAATCAAAAGCCATAACCTGAAAAAAAAAGGAGGAAAAAGAATCGAGCAAATAAGAATACTCTAATAACGTTGCAACGAATGTATTGCTAAAAAATACCCAACAAATTCGTTGGGAGGCAATTTGTTCGCCTTCGATAATGCTTGATAAAAAATATATATATATACAATTGGGCGTAGCCTTTTCCAAAAAAAAAAAGAGAGAGAGGAAAAGCTTTACTCTAAAATTCATTAGAGTAACAAAATTGCTTCCCAATCAAAGAAATACCAAAGAAATACAACACAATAGACTTAGGCACTACCATCTTAAGTAGTGTTGCAGATGAAATCTGAAATGAGGGCAAATAATTTTCCAGAGCTTAATAAACACATGCCAAAATACAAAGCATGTTACTCAGAAAAGCAAAGTAAAAAAAAAACTATTCTCTAAGGCAACATGAAAAGTATCAAAGAAGCTACAATTGACTCACACAAATATTGCAAGTCAATAAAGAACACCTTCTATGAATGATAGTATTTCTTATGTTGCATTCCTTGATGACTTCATTCATATATGTTAAATTTTCCTTTGGGATACACAATTCAGAAAAGGCACTTGATGGAATCATGACAAAATGCATTAATGTCATGAATAGTTCATCATATAACTATTGTGAGAGATACATACTCTATAGTAGTTATTAACCAAAGTTTAAAACGTGAAAATGAGAACTCATTTTTCATATAAGAATATATAACTTACTGACAGCTCATACGACCATGATTAGTCAATTAATGAATCATGAGGTTACTACCAAGCTATTGTAAATAATAACATAGCAGTTGAAGAAAGGGAATCTACATTAACTGAGCATTTAATAGCACGTCCGAACATGCACGATCGTGCCCCACGACGCCCCCACGTTCTCAAGAAAAAAAAACTGCCGCAAATTGCATAAAAGAAGGAAAAATGAATAGATTTTTTTTTATGCTTACTAGCGTCCCTGTTCCTGGACAACGACTGAAGAACTTCTCCGGCTCTGCTCTGACATTAAGCAATTGTTCGTCTCCAATTCGAGCAAAAACACCGACAACAACTCTCGCACGACAAAAAGATAACGTCTTCCGCCTCCGTCCGCCTCCGATATTGAATTCGACTCCAAATTGGCAAGAACTAGAATTACCTTCAAGCGAAGAACCCAAAGCCTTCGCCTCCCTCTACAAAGTCGAATAGAGTCCGATTTCTCCTCTGCCCGTTTTGCTACAGGTGAATAAGAATTTGGTCTCAAAGCCTTACCCAGCCCTTCTTCATGTGGGGATACTCCGTCCAAGCCGAACAATTCGCCTCTGCCGTTTCTTGAAACGTGAATGAGAGAAGAGAGATATACTTTAATTATTGTTATTAATAGTATATTATTAATAATAATAATGAAAAGAGTTTATTATATTTTACTACTGCTACTGTCAGTAATAGTTATAAATTAATAATAATTATTAAATAATAATTATTAATAATAAAAAAAGGGTAAATGCTCTCAATCAACAACCATCGGCAACGATCGGCAATAATCGGCAACAATCGGCGATCATCGGCAATCAAATATATGCAATCGACAATCAAATATTCGCAATCGGCGACCAATCTTTGCAATCAAAGGCTACAATCAGCAAATCGAATCAATCGAAGACAATTTCCGGGGCCCGACAACGCTCTGAAGCCCTCGGTCGTCAATTATCTTTCCGGCGAGGCGGATTAAAAGGGCAAATGCCCTGCTTACCTCCCGGCGCCGGGGAGGGGACGCCGGAAGGCTGTCGAAATTTACTCAAAATTTTTGGACTTAGTAAATTTTGGAAAGCATAAATCTAATTTGAAACTAATTACATTAATTAATTGGATAATAAATTTAAAATAATTAAATGAACTAAAATCAGAGAAAATAAATTAAATAACCTTAATCTGAACTTTTAATTGATGAGTTAATTAATTAACTTAATTCAATTACTAATGAAATATGCAATTTAAAATAAATAAATTCAACTGATCCGATGAATCTTCATAATTCATATGATTAAGTTTAAATGAAATTAAATCAAACAGACGAGTTTAATTAAAATGATTAAACTATTTTTTTTAAAAAAACTAACTTAAAATTGTAATCAATTAACCATCTAAAATTAAACTAAATATCTTAATCAAATTCAAGACTTAAGCTATAAACTAAAATTAACTTAAAGTTTAAAATTAAACCTAATTGAAAATGAAACAAATAATTGAATTTAAAAGTCTCAAGGTAACTAATTAATTTAAACCAAATTCTAATTAAAAAAAAAATTAATGGGAAATCTTTAAATCAATTTAAAGATTTAATTAAAAACACAACTTTAGTTAGATTAAACTTTAAATCATTAACTAACTTAAACAGTTAAAATGTCTGATTGATCAAGTGAATTTAATTAAAATGACTAATTTAAGATACTAATAAAATAAACATGAACCAAATTTGAATAACTTAATAATTTTAAAATAAATTTGATATTTAAGATTTAAATTTCTTAAAATTAAAAAAAAATTAAATTATTAAAGTCAAATTCAACAAATTAAATTGTAATTAAAATTAAAAAAATTTTAATTAATCAACTTAATTAATTAATGCAATTAATTAAATCAAAATAAAACATAAAATAGAAGAGCATAAAAACAATGTTTTTCCACTATCCAGTCAATTTTTGTACAATCTACTGAGTAGCTCTCAAACACGAGCTCACCAAATTCTCTCCAACAAGCAACCTTAAACTCTATCAGACTCGTAACCACAGCTCCTGTAGCTACATGAGAGTTCTCCAATCTGCTGGCTACGAGCACCTGCAAGTAAACCAAAGTCAGCACAGTTTACAAATAAATTTAAATGCTGGAAAACTAGCAAATAAAGTGTTAAAAGTAGAGCACAAACAACAAGCACACTACTAAAAGCTAAGCAGAGAACAACTAGCATGTAAGTGTCAAAGCTACAGTCTAATGCCAGACTACCAAACAAACTCAAATCTTAAATGGGCATTTTAGCCTATAGGACAAAGTTATAAGACCCATCATTTGGGCTACTTCTAAATGAAGCAGTAAGACTCGCGCGGTAGGAAATTTCTAAGTGAAGAATCCTAAATCCAAAACTCCAAACTACTGGGCAGCCTTATTTATAAGAACTAGGTTGTAAGACCCACGACCCGGCAACTTTCGAATGAAAGCCATAAGTCCGACTTTATGGGAAAGTTTTAGGTAAAAAATAACCTAATATTTAATCCCCGATACACTTCCAAATCGGGCCACCTCTAATAGAGGCCGTAAGTCCCATCATTAGGGCTACTTTCAAGTGAAGGTCGTATGCCCCTACCCAAATCTAACCACCCGGGCAACTTCTAAGGAAGTCGTAAGCCCCAAATTAAATAAATTAACGGGCAACTCCTAATTGGAGCCGTAAGCCCCAAACTAAATGAATTAACGGGCAACTTCTAAGGAAGTCATAAGTCCCAACCCAAATTAAATAAAATTAGAATCCACACATCTCCACTTCAGTCTATTCGGGATCCCTGAGAGGAGGCAACCCATGGCTGCTAATCAAATTCCCTGGACACTACAATCCATAATTGTTAGTGTTGGTAGATTGAACCGACGGTATACCCGGGACGACGAAACCATGGGATCTTGATCGGGTGTACCTTCATTTCCCCATAACTAAATTTAAAACTCTAAACTCTATTGCACATTCTCACATTCCTTATAAGAAGCTAAGTGTATTTCATCCTTAATTGAGAGTGCTCTTCTAATGCGTTAGGAGGGATAATTAACTATGAGGGCTTGCGCTCATAGGAAGTAGAACTCAGATCTAAATAAACCCTACACTACTCTCAGGGGAAATCTGGTTAAATATTAAACTCAATCTACCTCCAGAAAAAAATAAAAAGGGAATCCAAAGTTCATGAGAGCCGGGTTCGTAACCTATTTAGAAGATTTTTCTTGAGCGAACAGATTTCTGGCGACTCCGATGGGGATTACTTCTATCTCCATCTCTGGTTGAAATATATACATATATATACTTTTTCATAAAGTCATATTTTCTTGTGCAACAGAAGTCAGGTTGACTCTAATCCCTGCAAGTTCTATTACAGGTTACTGAAATGTCGCCTGTTAAAAGTATGATGACTATCAAGCTCGGGGAGGGATCGCGCGTCCAATTCCCCCAGACCGTGATAGATACTGGTCGATCTGGTGCCACACTGCAATTCGGAACTGTTTCCAAAGTATTCAAGTTCCTTCCTGGCAAAACTGCACCAACCAGGGAGATGATGATTGAGAATGCTGTTGCACCCAGACCTTCTGTATTTTCAAGATTGTCGGTTGCACCTGCTGCAACCCCTCTCGTCAAAAAGGAGGTTCTTAAGCCTAGATCAAAACAAATCACTGCTGATTCTTCTGGCCGAAATGTGAACAGATCTGCTGTTCACTATGAGAAGTTCAACACTAGGGCTTCTAACATCAACAACAAGGTGCTCCCATTGGCCAAAAGAAAGGCTCCCGAGCCTAAGCTAAAATCTGTTGTCATTAATACGGCCGATTTGAAGAGGAATGAAACTGAAGTTCCTAAGAAAACTATTTTTGCTCCTGGGAGGCATGATGCTGAAGCCTCTACTTCTGGTGTCAAATTATCAAGGAAAGCTAGAAGAAAAGCCAATGCTCGACTCAGAGCAAGCAGGTGGACAAATATCTCAACCCCAAATCAGGAGCCATTGCCTCAACCGGAGGAAAACATACCCATTTGCAATGGCTTCGAGCCATTGAGATGGGTGAAACGCAACAATGCTCGGGGTGAGCTAAAGAAGTCTTTCTGGGAGACTTATAATCAACCATCGCTGCCGGAAAAGAGAGAAACAGTCTCCTCCTGTCTTCACAAGCTACTGAAGGCTGTGAAGAATAAGAATTTGATACGAAACTGGAAGAAGTTGTTGAACGAAAGTGTCATTCCAACTTCAAGAAATTCTTGGAAAAATGAGGTTTCAAAGAAACCTTACCGAGGAAGTAATAGGGGCCTTCCTCATTTCCTTAATCCGAGAACTACGGAGCCTGGACAGCGTCTAGGATTTGAAAGAATGCAAGTGGAAAAATCCCACGGTAGTCTACACCACGAAGGCTACAGACAAAGACCCCTTCGACCATACTACAGGTCGAGTCCTGCAAAGGAACTTGTCGGTCCTAATAACCGACATTTCCCTACACCTAGGGTAAATTATTCGAAGATCGCTGCAAGGAACCAGCGAGTTTGGGTACCAAAAGAGCCCAAACAAAAGAATATCTTGAAGGGCAATTACGAGAGCCAGGCTCGTAAAATGTTGCCGAAGAATGGTGATCAAACGTCACATTCTGATAAGAAATCTCCTGCCAAGCCTACCCTAGTTGATAAGGGAAAGGCTGTTATGTACGAAGGCAGCCCTGACTCTCCCATAATCCATTGGAGGCGTCGGAATCGGCCAGAAGAAGAATATGAGGTCGAAGATGACTGCAATGTCGATCATTAGGATGAAAAAGCTTCTCTAGATAATGAGTATGGTGGGAAAACAAAAGAAGTTGAGCCTATGGACGTTGAAACCGTTCGAGTGGTTAGCCATACTTCCGAGCAGCCTAACCAGAGAATGCAGACTCGCCGGAATGCAGCTATAAACCCCCAAAATGAAGAACAAATGCGGGGTATGCAAGAGCAAGCAATGCCTGCAAATATGACACCTCCCCAATCGAAAGAGGTGGAGGAAGATGAGGCTAGCGAAGCTGTAATAAAATTGCAACAAGAAATACAATCTCTCCGGCGGGGAAAAGACCAGGAGATTGCTCAGTTAAATGTTCGTCTGGATGAGATGAACTTTATGATGAAAGAATTGCTTGGGCGACATGGTCTAGCAACCGCGCTTGGCAGAACACAACCTGTAAACCCCCAAGAGAATGTGGGTACTTCAGGTATTCAGGCCGCTCCTCCTAATCTAGATGTGCCTAACCAAGAAGTAGAGGTACAAGAGCTAATGCTGACAGCGCTCAAAGAAGATGAAATAGTTAGTAAAACTAAGATCTAAAATCTCATCAATCAAAAAGTGAAAGCAGTTATTGCTGTTGAAACTGCTGAAGCTTTAGTGGGTACTGGCCGCCCGTATCCCATGGAATACGACCACGTAAAATATCCTAAAGGATACATGGTACCGCAGTTCAAAACATTTTCTAACATAGAAGATCCTAGGCAACATTTGGCCCAGTTCAAGACTACCTGCGGTAACACCGGAGGAAATGATGCATTGTTGCTGCGTCAATTTGTTAGCAGCCTTACAGGTACAGCTTTCAAATGGTATGCTGAATTACCAAATGACTTGATTAAGATATTCGTCGAGCTTGAAACGATGTTCGTCAAAAGGTTCGCCGGTGCCACAAAGAAGGTGACGATTGCAGATCTTGCTCTTGAAAGAAGATAGAAGGATGAGTCTCTCACCAAATATATCACAAGGTGGAGGAACCTTAGCATGAGATGTAAGCAGCAATTGACCGAGAAACATGCTGTAGAACTCCTTCTTGGAAATATCGACGACCATATGGCTCCTTACTTAGCAATGGCCATAATCAATACCTTTCAAGAATTACTAGATCGTGTAGCTAAGTTCGAAAGGCTACCCAAGCCTAGGGGCATCGCCTACAACTACAACAGCAATCCATCTAATAAAGGCAAACAACCCAAAATTTATGATTCAAAACGGGATGAACTAAATACTATGTTTACTTCTCCTCTTAATAAAAAGGAGAAAGGAGAAATGGCTACGCCTAAGATGACAAAACAGACGAAGGAAAAGCCGGCAGTCCCTTCCTTACAGGAGAAAATCAATAAGTCGTACTCTTTTAAAAGAGAGTGTACGGGCAAAATCTTCTGACATGCTCTCAAGATCGGTCTACAACTACCGGAGTCTCGCCGACCAGAACAGGCCGGCATGATTAATGATCCAAATTATTGTCCATGCCATCGAATCGTTAGTCACCCGATTGAAGACTGTTTTATATTCAAAGATTGGGTAGAAAGGAACTATCGGAGTGGTGAGCTTACACTGTCAGATAGTGTATTGGTTAATCCAAAGAAGGAGAAGACCAATGTCATCTCTTCCAGCTCTTATCAAGAAAATGTAGGAAAAGAACCCCAACAAGATGAAGGAGGTTGGGAAACCTACATATCAAAAAAATCCAAACAAATGATGAAGGTCCTTTTGGCCATTGAGGGCATTCATCGAAAGAACGCTTTAGAACTAGAAGTGGATCCAAGACTCCTCCGCTTGAAAAAGTTGACTGAGGAGGATCCTACATCAACTAGAAAGAAACCCTTGAAATATTACAAGGACTAAGGGGGAAAGGCTTCTACATCCAGATCTCAAAGAAGAAAGAAGAAGAGATTGTCGAAACAGAAGACCGAAATCCAGCGGTACATTGACTCTATCGATGAATACCAGCAACCTCCTAGGCGACCCATTATATTGGAAGATTACATGACAAACTTACACCTCGACTCAGAATCTGAAGAAGAGACGAGTATTCCAAGAGAAACTTATCGAGTTATAAGCCAAAGAGGTGGAAGAAATGGGAGAGGGCGAGGTGGACCTCTCAGTCTTCAAAAGACCAATTCAAAAGTCGGTCCTAAAGAAGCGGGCCGTACGGCATCGCCGTTTACGAACTCAGAGGAAGAACTATGTTTTCCAGATAAGAAAAATAAGAGTAAAATAACTCTTAAAAATAAATGTCCAAAACTCGGAGGCAGCTCGGATTCTGAAGAAGCTGAAGAAGTGGTAAATAAGGAAGACTCACATGCTGAAGATGATTCGTTTGAAGAAGTGACACAAATTCAGCTGAGAAGTGGATTCTTCCTCCACCTCAGAAGAAGGGAAAAGAGCAGGATAAGAATATCCAGCTCAATCAAGCGGCTATGCCACAAGATCCACCAAAGCCTAAAGAGGCCAACGCGAATGTGGATTACAATATCTTGTCTCATCTTCGCAAGTTGCCTGCATTGCTGAGTATATACGATGCCCTTCTTATGTCCAAGGACCTTAGGGACACACTCATCAAGGCCTTGCAAAATCCTGAGCAGTATGAGGCGTTCTTTGCCGAGCAAACTCTGAAAGAAGCTTTATATTCACAGAACACCGCTACAGTTACTTTCTGCGATAATGATCTACTCCTAGGAATGGTATATCATAATCGACCACTCTATGTCACTGCAGAGAGTAACAACGTAGAAATTAACAGAATTTTGATTGATCCAGGTTCCTCTGTCAATCTAATGAGCCTCAGAACGCTCAAAGGATTGGCCCTGGATGTTCAATATCTAACCAAAAGCACAATTTTCCTACAAGGATTTAATGAACAAGGCCAAAGAACCTTGGGATCCGTGGTAGTACCCCTAAGCTTTGGAGAGCTACATACAGAGGCAAGATTCCATGTCATTGATTCTAATACATCATATAAGGCACTTCTCGGAAGACCGTGGCTCCATGAGTATGGCATAGTGCCTTCAACACTTCATCAATGTATGAAGTATAATCGAGATAATGAAGAACATCGCATTGATGGTGATGAGCAACCGTTCTTGGTACACGAAGTCAAAATTTATGATGATGCCAAGTATTTTATAGCACAAAAGCCAAAAGACAACGTTCTTCTGAAAATCCAGGCTACCATGTCGGATAAAGAAAAACCCAAAGATAAGGGAAAGACTAAAGTGAAGCAAATCAGCTCGGTGCCGCACCTCGGTAGTGATACAGAAGAGGACGATGATATCTCTACAACTTTTAAACCCTTAATCATAGGGAAAAGAAAGAATGAGCTTGCAGCTGTCCCTTTTGATTACAAAGCTAATCACGCTAATAAAGTACATTGCTCGAGCAAACCAAGTATGGAGGAAGAAGAAGAATTCCTTTATCAACCTAAGAGTACTGTGAAATCACAAGAGGAAGGGGATCCAGGACTCAGTTCTATATCCCAGAAATTAAAAAATATGTCAATTTCGATGATAAGGATATCTGAAGAGCAGATATCTATAAATATCATCAAAATAGTACATATGCCGGCAGAGCATTCTAAAACACTGACGACCTCATCAAACACGAACATAGAAATATTAAAAACTTTCTATGTACCCCCCAAGAGAGGTCTCAATGAACGTGGATCCCTTTTCTACGAATCAAAGGTGATACCGCATCATGCTGCTCATGAAATAGAGTTCGAAGATGAATGGGACGACGAAGATGTGTGGATAATTATTCCTCAATATCCTTCACCCATTATGAGAAAACTCATGGAGAAAAATATTTTCTTCGTGCAAACGAACAAACGAGCCCGTTATTTCAGAGAACTTTGGCATAACGAGCATGCACAAAGGCATGTTGGCAATGGTTTGTCTACAACATGGGGGCTTGGATATGCTCGACAGTCATGTCTCACACGAGCAGCATCCTACCATTATCTTGAGTACCCCCAACATCCGCGTCTAACGTACGAAACCTCCTACAACATAATGGATAAGGAGGAGGGACTGTCTGAACCTGAAAATCAAACTAAAGATCTAATAGTAGATCTGAAAGAGGCTCCAAAAGAATTTGAAGAAGGTGGTCAGGCTACAGTTAATGAACTCAAAGAGATAAATTTTGGTACAGAAAAAGAGCCAAAGCCAACCTTTATTAGTGCGAATCTTTCGCACGATAAAGCAGAAGAGCTAAAAATATTACTTCTTGAGTATAAAGATTGTTTCGCATGGAACTACACTGAAATGCCTGGTTTATCACCAGAGGTGGCAGTGCATAAGCTCTCCATCAACAACAAAGTACAGCCTATCAAACAGGCACCTAGGCGAATGCGACTTGAGATTGAAGAGCAAATCATCACTGAAACTAAAAAGCTCATCGAAGCTGACTTTATCCGGGAAGAAAAATATGCTGACTGGATTGCCAATATCATCCCAGTCAAGAAGAAAAATGGCCAAATTCGTATATGTATTGATTATCGAGACCTGAATAAGGCGTGTCCAAAGGATGATTTTCCACTCCCTAATGTAGAACTTATGGTCGATAATACGTCGAACCACGATATGTTCTCATTTATGGATGGATCGTCGGGCTATAATCAAATTAAAATGGATCCAGACGATGAAAGCATACTGCCTTTCGAACTCTTATAGGCATATATTGTTACAAGGTTATGCCATTTGGATTGAAGAATGTCGGGGCCACCTATCAAAGGACGATGACCCGCATCTTTGATGATCTTATCCATAAGCATGTGGAATGCTATATTGATGATTTAGTTGTAAAAATTAAAGATCAATTTGAGCATGTAAATGATCTCAAAATTATATTTGAAAGGATTCACAAATTTAATTTGAAAATGAATCCGCTTAAATGTGCTTTTGGTGTGTCATCCGGAAAATTTCTCGGATTTATTGTACGCCATAGAGGGATAGAAATTGATCCCGATAAAATTCAAGCGATAGTGGAAATGCCACCTCCGAAAACCCTAAGACAACTTCGTTCATTACAAGGAAGATTGGCATATATTCGGAGATTTATATCTAATCTCTCGGGTAGATGCCAACCCTTCGCACGATTAATGAAGAAAGATACTCCTTTCGTGTGGGACAAGGCTTGTCAGGAGGCGTTTAATAGCATAAAGCAATACCTGTTGAATCCTCCAATCCTTGCTGCTCCTATTCTGGGTAAACCCCTAATTTTGTATACAGCAGCCTTGGAGGAATCACTCGGAGCATTGCTAGCACAAGATAATGTCGATGGCAAAGAAAATGCCCTTTACTACATTAGTCGCCGACTAATAGGGGCTGAATCAAAATATTTGCCAATTGAAAAACAGTGTTTAGCATTAATTTTTGCTACGCAAAAATTACGACACTATATGTTATCTCATAAGATAACATTAATATCTAAAGTGGATCCATTAAAGTTTTTAATGACTAGACCCACTCTAACGAGTCGTCTAGCTAGATGGACCGTATTACTAATGCAATTCGATATAACCTATATGCCACAAAAGGCTGTTAAAGGACAGGCGCTAGCAGACTTTCTAGCTGCCCATCCTTTACCTGTATGTTCTCCACTTAATGACGAGCTGCCAGACGAGCAGATACTCGAAGTGGAAGAGAGAATACATCTACGAGAATGGGAGCTCTATTTTGATGGAGCTTCATCAATAAAACCAGCCCGACCGCCTAAACTCCCAATAGTTCAGGTGGGCATTGGGATTATATTCGTAACCCCGCAAGGCAGTATACTGTGATACTCATATAGCTTAATAGAATCTCGTACTAACAATGAAGCTGAATATGAAGCTTTAATTGCGGGTCTTGAGCTTGCTATTAATATGCAAATTCAGAAACTCCATATATTTGGAGATTCTTAACTCATAATTAAGCAAATAGCAGGTGCTTTTAAAATCAATAAGCCCGAGCTAATCCCGTATCGCGAATATGCTTTAAAACTACTAGAACGAATTCCTGAGGTAACCCTAACTAGGATTACACGTGGTGAAAATGGCAAAGCCGATGCGTTGGCAAAGTTAGCTAAAAAAATGATAAATTCCCAAGATGATCCAATCATTATAACTATTCAAAATAGACATGCATTAGCTCCAGCCTCCTTACAAGACAATGAAGGAAAAGAAACACCTGAGAGCCTTCATATATTGGATGAGAATGATTGGAGAGAACTATTTCTTACATATTTCAAAGAGGGTAGATTACCGGACAATAAATCTATTGCCTCGCAAATATTCAAGAGAGCGTTAAGATATGCTTACGTAAATGACACACTATATCGTAGATCATTTGACCAAATGTGGCTACGATGTTTGGGACCTGATGAATCACAGAAAGTCTTAACTGAAGTCCATGAAGGATTGTGTGGTGCACACCAGTCCGAACCAAAAATGAAAATTAAAATCAAACGCATGGGATATTATTGGCCTAGCATGGTCAAGGATTGTCTTAACTATGCTAAGAAATGCCATCAATGTCAGGTGCATTCCGATGTTATACATCGACCACCTAACCCGCTACATCCTACAGTAGCATAGTGGCCATTTGAAAGTTGGGGTACTGATATAATTGGTCCTATAGAACCACCCTCTTCTTTGGGACATCGATTCATCCTCGCTGCCACAGATTATTTCTCAAAATGGGCTGAAGCAATTCCCTTAAGAGAAGTTAAAGCGGATAATGTAATGAAATTCTTTCGAGATAACATTGTCTATCGTTTTGGTGTACCATGTTGAATCATATCAGACAATGGTACCGCCTTTAAAAGTGCCAAAATTTATCGATTTATTGAACGCCATAAAATAGACTGGCGTTATTCATCGATATATAACCCGAGAGCCAATGGTTTGGCTGAAGCATTTAATAAGACTTTGGTTAAATTGCTCAAGAAAACTCTCTTAAAATAAGAGGGAATTGCACGATAAACTAACAGAAGCCTTATGGGCATATCGCACAACCTATAAGACTGCGACACAAGCTACTCCATATTTCCTAGTCTTCGGAACAGAGGCGATACTACCTCTTGAGGTAGAATTACCATCACTGCGTATTGCTATGCAATACAAATTGACCCAAGAAGAAAATAATCTTCTACGATTAGAAGAACTTGAAGCTCTAGATGAAACTAGGCTTCAAGCCCAACAAAATCTTGAAATTTATAAAGCACGAATGACTAGGGCTCACAATCGAATGGTCCGTCCTAGGAGCTTTAAGGAAGGCGAACTTGTGCTAGTTCGCAAAAGGCCTATAATTCTCCACCGCCGCATCGGTGGTAAATTCGACCCAACATGGGAGGGGCCCTTCATTATCGAAAAGGTGTATGAGGAGGAGCCTACCAACTTATAGATATTTTGGGTCAAAGGCCTATGCCACCAATTAATGGCCAATATTTGAAGAAATATTACACATAAACTCCCAATTGATAAGATGTTATAATGAAATTCCTCCTGTAATACAGGAGGCAATCTATATACATCTCCCTACAAGATAGGAGATATCTTTTATACCCTCCTGAAATACATGAGGTAATTTATATATATCTTCCTGAAAGGCAGGAGATATCTATTATACCCTCCTGCATAGAAAGGAGGTAATTTTTATAAAAATATCCCTTTATTAAATAACGTAAAGGAATCATGAAACGGAATAATGACTTAATGATTTATCATTATAGTTAATTGCTAAAATTTTATGCTCACAAGCCTAACGGTCGAGTTAAAATTCATTGGTTCAATAAGCCTAAGGGCCGAACCTTCAAATCTTTTACGCTCACAAACCTAAAGGTCGAGCTAAGAATTCGTTCACAAACCTAAGGGTCAAACTTATAAGATTTTTATGCTCATAAACCTAAGGGTAGAGCTGCCAAGAAAAAAGATAAAAGTCTAAAAATTTAATACATAATGATAAATAAATACATGCATACGTACCAGAGAGGTGGTAGGAAGACTGTCAAAGTCTGAACTGAATACTACTGATCTGTCGCCTAACTCTGGCCAAACGATCTTGTAACATCGCTCGCTGCTCCTGTGCAAACTCCAGTCGACGGTGTGCCGAGTCAAACTCCTCGGTGGAAAAGGACAACCTATGCTCCAAATGTTCGACCTCGGCAGCCATCCAAGAAAAGTGCTCCTCAGTATGAGCAGCTGCTGCTCTAATCTCCTGACGTCTCGCCAGAAGAACTCTCGCCCTCAGTCTCAAAACTCTGAGCTCAACTTCTATGCCCTGAAGCACAGTCTGCTCCCCAGAAATGTCCTGCTGACAGTGGTGCAAAGCCTGTAATCCAAAATCTAGATCAAGGCGGTCTCTCCTCATTCTGTCCCAAGTAGCTCTGGCCTCAGCCTCTAAGTTAGCTAGAATCATGTAAGACAACTGCTGAGAAGTGTAGTCCAGCTGAAACATCCCAAACTCAACAGTGCGGCAGGAAAACTCCCACCTCTGCAAGAGGATATCTTGAAGGCCGCAGGAGGCAGCAAAGTCCAAAAGTAAGCATGCCTCAGTATGAAAGCTGTACAAGTCTGCTAAAGCGTCGAGGTCCACTCGCTGTAGTAAAGCTCGTAGTGCAGTAACAGCATACTGCACTCCCCTCGACCATCGCCAACTGAAAGAACGGCTGGCCCGAAACACTGATCTTGACACAAAATATGAAAGCTCCAAATCTAGAACATGAAAGGGGAGGAGCTATCTTTAAGAATATATACATTTGTATATAAAATGTAATAAGAAATGCTAATGAAAATAAACTAATACCTGAAAGGTGAAAGGCCTCTACAAAAGCTACAGATCGGTGATCACCTAGGTGCGAAGTAACACCTGGTGAAGATCCCTCTGAAGAACAGCTTGGGACCACCTGAGTTGAGGAAGGACATGTGATCAGCTCCGTCGTAGTATCATCAGCATCGCTCTCCAGAAGTAGCTGGGTATAGTCACTGTGAGTAAGCTGAACATCAGGTGAAAGTCCTCCTGATGAGTCACCGACAATCACCCAAGTGGAATCTGAAAGAGTAGGAGATGAAATAACCAGCTCCACAACAAGTCCACTAGGATCACCGGCAGTGTGATCCACAAAAGATGCTGGTTGGTCACCTATAAATATATATGTGAAAGGGGGTGAAAAGAGAGAAATAATAATAAATAAGTGACATTAAATACATAGGTGTATAAGAGATATTTACCTCCAATATCACCAGAAGCAGTAGTGGCAGCGGATGGACACTCGGTGCCTGAGTGGTCTCCTATGACCAGGTCACCCGATGATGGGTGATGTGAAGAGCTACCTGTGCCAAGTACCGGACTCGAGCCGGTGTAACGAGCTGGTGGAACATGTGTAAATCTGCCAGGCTGTAACTCAAAAGAAAGCCTACCACCTGAGTGAAAGAAAGAACAAACAAAAGAAAAAATAAAAATAAAAATATATTAAAATATGATATTCAAATTTAATATATAACACTCAAATGAAACGAATATGTAACTTGTCTGCTCGTACGAAGTCTTCCTCCTGGGTTGACCCCTCTCTAGAGATGGAGAAGTCAACCTACGCCCATGCGACGGGGCTGCAAATATTTTAATTCAATCATGTATATGTGTATGGGAGAATATATGTACAATAAATAAAATAATAATACTAATATACGTACCAGGGCAGCCATGCCTATAAGTAGGCTCGAGACTCCTTTCTCGTCTTCTGTCTGAAACTCTATGAGACTCTGTGTGTGCGGGGGTGTAATCCCTCAGCCCTGACGAATGCCTCAGTCGTCCAGTGCCCTTGATCCTCCTGCTGTATCTCTGAATGCCCAACTCAAAAAAGGAGAAAAAGGTGTGTCGAACCCAGACCAGCCGTAAGTGTGAAATATCGGTAGGAGCATCTATAGGTGCTATACAAAAGCGAGAACCTGTCCTAAATCGAAGGAGAAAAGCCCAAGTCATGGCGGCCATCTCAAGGCAAGCTGAAAACGAAAGAGAGCTCAAGTGGCGACGATTTATCACCCCAGGAAGCGTTGGAAGCCCATCCAAGGGAGTGGCTTGAACAAAGCCAAACTGTCGTGCTGCTCTATTGGGGTTATACCCCTCCAAGACTATAGAGCAATCTCTCCTGTAGCAAAGCCATCTAGGTCTCATGCTGATGAAGTAAGAAGCAATAGGCGCAAAGCCGCTCCTGGAAAGCAAAGTAGGCCTGCCTCTTTCAGTCAAAGAATCTAACAGTGAAACTCCAAAACTCCGCAAGGGTAAATCTCGAACAGGAGACCTATAAACCAATCTGAAATGGCCGGCCACGCGTAAGGGTGCAAACAAAAACAATCTAATCTGAGCCCTGTTTGTAGCTGAGGTCGCCCTGGCTAACTGGATCAATAGGGGAAAAAGTGATCTGAAAAGTACCCTGGTGATTCGGTGCAACTGAAGCCCCCTCTTCATGTATATGCACCCAACCGTGGACATAATGCCACGGTACCTCAACTACACGCTGTCGACGACCATAAGAGGCACAAATCTGTCCAAAACCATGGTATATCTGCGCAAGTACGGCCGGGGCTAAAGAAACTTGCCTCCCACTAGCAATCAGACTGGCCATCAGGAGTGTACTGGGACGAAAAGATCTGTCCTGACTCGGAAAAATAAAACTGCACAACCAAGTGGCTATAAAAGCCACCAAGGACATCTCCTCTGAAATCCCCCTCGCATAAATAGGTCGTGTCCCCTCTGCTAACTCTGGCTCGAAAGTCCCATCTGAAGACAACCCAGTAGAGTGAAACCCAGTATCAAATGGATCCTGGGGATGAGCTGACTGTATAGTGTAAGCATCTCGGCTCAGCAAGCTCTCAATCCAGTCCTCCAGTGTAACTATAGCTTGACGGTGCTGGCTCCTCTGTCTGTGTAAATAAAGGTAGTGAACCAAGCTCTGGTGAAGGACATCAGAATATACAAACTCCCCCCTCCTAGACTGGCCGCCTAGCTGACGTCTAAACAGATCACAATCATGGGGAACACACTCCTCGTAGGGAATGCCCAAAATGGGAAAACCTGAAACCATCTACAAATCCCAAAGTGTAATGGCCATCTCATTTGGCCCAATCCAGCATGTGTTGGTGACACTGTCCCAATGTTCTGCTAATCCCTGAAGCCAGGAGTAAGAGAGCTGGCTATAGTTAAATAGTGAAATGTAAATGGCTCTATAGACTCCTGCCTGTCTAAGAACCCTCTGGTGTGATCTAAGGATATGGTTGGCCCAGCACACATAGCCCCGCAACGTCCGAAGAGGACTGCCAAATACTGAATCGTAACGCTGCTCGTCGACCTCATGCCGTGAAAGGCTGTAGCTCAAAAGTCTAACAGTACCGATGTGTTCTGCAAGGTCTGCAACAGGCTGCAGCACGTCCTGAACACCATAAGTCAGTCCCTCCACAATGCGATCTAGTGAAATGCCGTCGCTGTGGTGTAGCCTAAGGGAAATCACCCAATCCATCGGATCATGACCCGTAGGATGCTCTGAATCATAGATCGGTAGACGAGGAGACCGGGTGAATAGTCCAGCATATATGTCTCTGTCTATCAACATCTCCTGATGCCATGATAGACGATCTCGAATGGATGCAGAATGGAAAGGATCAAATCTATCGATCTCCCTCCAAATCTGAGCCTCAGAAGGCTCTGAATCAGGCATCAAGCAGGGCCTGACCCAATCAAAAGTCATAACCTGAAAAAAAAAGGAGGAAAAAGAATCGAGCAAATCAGAATACTCTAATAACGTTGCAACGAATTTATTGCTAAAAAATACCTAACAAATTCGTTGGGAGGCAATTTGTTCGCCTTCGATAATGCTTGATAAAAAATATATATATATACAATTGGCCGTAGCATTTTCTAAAAAAAAAGAGAGAGGAAAAGCTTTACTCTAAAATTCATTAGAGTAACAAAATTGCTTCCCAATCAAAGAAATACCAAAGAAATACAACACAATAGACTTAGGCACTACCATCTTAAGTAGTGTTGCAGATGAAATCCGAAATGAGGGCAAATAATTTTCCAGAGCTTGATAAACACATGCCAAAATACAAAGCACACTCAGAAAAGCTTAAAAAAAAAACTATTCTCTAAGGCAACATGAAAAGTATCAAAGAAGCTACAATTGACTCACACAAATATTGCAAGTCAATAAAGAACACCTTCTATGAATGGTAGTATTTCTTATGTTGCATTCCTTGATGACTTCGTTCATATATGTTAAATTTTCCTTTGGGATACACAATTCAGAAAAGGCACTTGATGGAATCATGACAAAATGCATTAATGTCATGAATAGTTCATCATATAACTATTGTGAGAGATACAGACTCTATAGTAGTTATTAACCAAAGTTTAAAACGTGAAAATGAGAACTCATTTTTTATATAAGAATATATAACTTACTGACAACTCATACGACCATGATTAGTCAATTAATGAATCATGAGGTTACTACCAAGCTATTGTAAATAATAACATAGCAGTTCAAGAAAGGGAATCTACATTAACTGAGCATTTAATAGCACTTCCGAACATGCACGATCGTGCCCACGACGCCCCCACGTTCTCAAGAAAAAAAAACTGCCGCAAATTGCATAAAAGAAGGAAAAATGAATAGATTTTTTTTTATGCTTACTAGCGTCCCTATTCCTGGACAACGACTGAAGAACTTCTCCGGCTCTGCTCTGACACTAAGCAATTGTTCGTCTCCAATTCGAGCAAAAACACCGACAACAACTCTCGCACGACAAAAAGATAACATCTTCTGCCTCAGTCCGCCTCCGGTATTGAATTCGACTCCAAATTGGCAAGAACAAGAATTACCTTCAAGCGAAGAACCCAAAGCCTTCGCCTCCCTCTACAAAGTCGAATAGAGTTCCGATTTCTCCTCTGTCCGTTTTGCTACAGGTGAATAAGAATTTGGTCTCAAAGCCTTACCCAGCCCTTCTTCATGTGGGGATACTCCGTCCAAGCCGAACAATCCGCCTCTGCCGTTTCTTGAAACGTGAATGAGAGAAGAGAGATATACTTTAATTATTATTATTAATAGTATATTATTAATAATAATAATGAAAAGAGTTTATTATATTTTACTACTGCTACTGTCAGTAATAGTTATAAATTAATAATAATTATTAAATAATAATTATTATTAATAAAAAAAGGGTAAATGCTCTCAATCAACAACCATCGGCAACGATCGGCAATAATCGGCAACAATCGGCGATCATCGGCAATCAAATATGTGCAATCTACAATCAAATATTCGCAATCGGCGACCAATCTTTGCAATCAAAGGCTACAATCAGCAAATCGAATCAATCGAAGACAATTTCCGGGGCCCGACAACGCTCTGAAGCCCTCGGCCGTCAATTATCTTTCCGGCGAGGCGGATTAAAAGGGCAAATGCCCTGCTTACCTCCCGGCGCCGGGGAGGGGACGCCGGAAGGCTGCCGAAATTTACTCAAAATTTTTGGACTTAGTAAATTTTGGAAAGCATAAATCTAATTTGAAACTAATTACATTAATTAATTGGATAATAAATTTAAAATAATTAAATGAACTAAAATCAGAGAAAATAAATTAAATAACCTTAATCTGAACTTTTAATTGATGAGTTAATTAATTAACTTAATTCAATTACTAATGAAATATGCAATTTAAAATAAATAAATTCAACTGATCCGATGAATCTTCATAATTCATATGATTAAGTTTAAATGAAATTAAATCAAACAGACGAGTTTAATTAAAATGATTAAACTATTTTTTTTAAAAAAACTAACTTAAAATTGTAATCAATTAACCATCTAAAATTAAACTAAATATCTTAATCAAATTCAAGACTTAAGCTATAAACTAAAATTAACTTAAAGTTTAAAATTAAACCTAATTGAAAATGAAACAAATAATTGAATTTAAAAGTCTCAAGGTAACTAATTAATTTAAACCAAATTCTAATTAAAAAAAAAATTAATGGGAAATCTTTAAATCAATTTAAAGATTTAATTAAAAACACAACTTTAGTTAGATTAAACTTTAAATCATTAACTAACTTAAACAGTTAAAATGTCTGATTGATCAAGTGAATTTAATTAAAATGACTAATTTAAGATACTAATAAAATAAACCTGAACCAAATTTGAATAACTTAATAATTTTAAAATAAATTTGATATTTAAGATTTAAATTTCTTAAAATTAAAAAAAATTAAATTATTAAAGTCAAATTCAACAAATTAAATTGTAATTAAAATTAAAAAAATTTTAATTAATCAACTTAATTAATTAATGCAATTAATTAAATCAAAATAAAACATAAAATAGAAGAGCATAAAAACAAAGTTTTTCCACTATCCAGTCAATTTTTGTACAATCTACTGAGTAGCTCTCAAACACGAGCTCACCAAATTCTCTCCAACAAGCAACCTTAAACTCTATCAGACTCGCAACCACAGCTCCTGTAGCTACATGAGAGTTCTCCAATCTGCTGGCTACGAGCACCTGCAAGTAAACCAAAGTCAGCACAGTTTACAAATAAATTTAAATGCTGGAAAACTAGCAAAATAAAGTGTTAAAAGTAGAGCACAAACAACAAGCACACTACTAAAAGCTAAGCAGAGAACAACTAGCATGTAAGTGTCAAAGCTACAGTCTAATGCCAGACTACCAAACAAACTCAAATCTTAAATGGGCATTTTAGCCTATAGGACTAAGTTATAAGACCCATCATTTGGGCTACTTCTAAATGAAGCAGTAAGACTCGCGCGGTAGGAAATTTCTAAGTGAAGAATCCTAAATCCAAAACTCCAAACTACTGGGCAGCCTTATTTATAAGAACTAGGTTGTAAGACCCACGACCCGGCAACTTTCGAATGAAAGCCATAAGTCCGACTTTATGGGAAAGTTTTAGGTAAAAAATAACCTAATATTTAATCCCCGATACACTTCCAAATCGGGCCACCTCTAATAGAGGCCGTAAGTCCCATCATTAGGGCTACTTTCAAGTGAAGGTCGTAAGCCCCTACCCAAATCTAACCACCCGGGCAACTTCTAAGGAAGTCGTAAGCCCCAAATTAAATAAATTAACGGGCAACTCCTAATTGGAGCCGTAAGCCCCAAACTAAATGAATTAATGGGCAACTTCTAAGGAAGTCATAAGTCCCAACCCAAATTAAATAAAATTAGAATCCAAACATCTCCACTTCAGTCTATTCGGGATCCCTGAGAGGAGGCAACCCATGGCTGCTAATCAAATTCCCTGGACACTACAATCCATAATTGTTAGTGTTGGTAGATTGAACCGACGGTATACCCGGGACGACGAAACCATGGGATCTTAATCGGGTGTACCTTCATTTCCCCATAACTAAATTTAAAACTCTAAACTCTATTGCACATTCTCACATTCCTTATAAGAAGCTAAGTGTATTTCATCCTTAATTGAGAGTGCTCTTCTAATGCGTTAGGAGGGATAATTAACTATGAGGGCTTGCGCTCATAGGAAGTAGAACTCAGCTACACTACTCTCAGGGGAAATCTGGTTAAATATTAAACTCAATCTACCTCCAGAAAAAAATAAAAAGGGAATCCAAAGTTCATGAGAGCCGGGTTCGTAACCTATTTAGAAGATTTTTCTTGAGCGAACAGATTTCTGGCGACTCCGATGGGGATTACTTCTATCTCCATCTCTGGATGAAATATATACATATATATGCTTTTTCATAAAGTTATATTTTCTTGTGCAACAGAAGTCAGGTTGACTCTAATCCCTGCAAGTTCTATTACAGGTTACTGAAATGTCGCCTGTTAAAAGTATGATGACTATCAAGCTCGGGGAGGGATCGCGCGTCCAATTCCCCCAGACCGTGATAGATACTGGTCGATCTGGTGCCACACTGCAATTCGGAACTGTTTCCAAAGTATTCAAGTTCCTTCCTGGTGAAACTGCACCAACCAGGGAGATGATGATTGAGAATGCTGTTGCACCCAGACCTTCTGTATTTTCGAGATTGTCGGTTGCACCTGCTGCAACCCCTCTCGTCAAAAAGGAGGTTCTTAAGCCTAGATCAAAACAAATCACTGCTGATTCTTCTGGCCGAAATGTAAACAGATCTGCTGTTCACTATGAGAAGTTCAACACTAGGGCTTCTAACATCAACAACAAGGTGCTCCCATTGGCCAAAAGAAAGGCTCCTGAGCCTAAGCTAAAATCTGTTGTCATTAATACGGCCGATTTGAAGAGGAATGAAACTGAAGTTCCTAAGAAAACTATTTTTGCTCCTGGGAGGCATGATGCTGAAGCCTCTACTTCTGGTGTCAAATTATCAAGGAAAGCTAGAAGAAAAGCCAATGCTCGACTTAGAGCAAGCAGGTGGACAAATATCTCAACCCCAAATCAGGAGCCATTGCCTCAACCGGAGGAAAATATACCCATTTGCAATGGCTTCGAGCCATTGAGATGGGTGAAACGCAACAATGCTCGGGGTGAGCTAAAGAAGTCTTTATGGGAGACTTCTAATCAACCATCGCTGCCGGAAAAGAGAGAAACAGTCTCCTCCTGTCTTCACAAGCTACTGAAGGCTGTGAAGAATAAGAATTTGATACGAAACTGGAAGAAGTTGTTGAACGAAAGTGTCATTCCAACTTCAAGAAATTCTTGGAAAAATGAGGTTTCAAAGAAACCTTACCGAGGAAGTAATAGGGGCCTTCCTCATTTCCTTAATCCGAGAACTACGGAGCCTGGACAGCGTCTAGGATTTGAAAGAAGGCAAGTGGAAAAATCCCACGGTAGTCTACACCACGAAGGCTACAGACAAAGACCCCTTCGACCATACTACAGGTCGAGTCCTGCAAAGGAACTTGTCGGTCCTAATAACCGACATTTCCCTACACCTAGGGCAAATTATTCGAAGATCGCTGCAAGGAACCAGCGAGTTTGGGTACCAAAAGAGCCCAAACAAAAGAATATCTTGAAGGGCAATTACGAGAGCCAGGCTCGTAAAATGTTGCCGAAGAATGGTGATCAAACGTCACATTCTGATAAGAAATCTCCTGCCAAGCCTACCCTAGTTGATAAGGGAAAGGCTGTTATGTACGAAGGCAGCCCTGACTCTCCCATAATCCATTGGAGGCGTCGGAATCGGCCAGAAGAAGAATATGAGGTCGAAGATGACTGCAATGTCGATCATTAGGATGAAAAAGCTTCTCTAGATAATGAGTATGGTGGGAAAACAAAAGAAGTTGAGCCTATGGACGTTGAAACCGTTCGAGTGGTTAGCCATACTTCCGAGCAGCCTAACCAGAGAATGCAGACTCGCCGGAATGCAGCTACAAACCCCCAAAATGAAGAACAAATGTGGGGTATGCAAGAGCAAGCAATGCCTGCAAATATGACACCTCCCCAATCGAAAGAGGTGGAGGAAGATGAGGCTAGCGAAGCTGTAATAAAATTGCAACAAGAAATACAATCTCTCCGGCGGGGAAAAGACCAGGAGATTGCTCAGTTAAATGTTCGTCTGGATGAGATGAACTTTATGATGAAAGAATTGCTTGGGCGACATGGTCTAGCAACCGCGCTTGGCAGAACACAACCTGTAAACCCCCAAGAGAATGTGGGTACTTCAGGTATTCAGGCCGCTCCTCCTAATCTAGATGTGCCTAACCAAGAAGTAGAGGTACAAGAGCTAATGCTGACAGCGCTCAAAGAAGATGAAATAGTTAGTAAAACTAAGATCTAAAATCTCATCAATCAAAAAGTGAAAGCAGTTATTGCTGTTGAAACTGCTGAAGCTTTAGTGGGTACTGGCCGCCCGTATCCCATGGAATACGACCACGTAAAATATCCTAAAGGATACATGGTACCGCAGTTCAAAACATTTTCTAACATAGAAGATCCTAGGCAACATTTGGCCCAGTTCAAGGCTACCTGCGGTAACACCGGAGGAAATGATGCCTTGTTGCTGCGTCAATTTGTTAGCAGCCTTACAGGTACAGCTTTCAAATGGTATGCTGAATTACCAAATGACTTGATTAAGATATTCGTCGAGCTTGAAACGATGTTCGTCAAAAGGTTCGCCGGTGCCACAAAGAAGGTGACGATTGCAGATCTTGCTCTTGAAAGAAGAAAGAAGGATGAGTCTGTCACCAAATATATCACAAGGTGGAGGAACCTTAGCATGAGATGTAAGCAGCAATTGACCGAGAAACATGCTGTAGAACTCCTTCTTGGAAATATCGACGACCATATGGCTCCTTACTTAGCAATAGCCATAATCAATACCTTTCAAGAATTACTAGATCGTGTAGCTAAGTTCGAAAGGCTACCCAAGCCTAGGGGCATCGCCTACAACTACAACAGCAATCCATCTAATAAAGGCAAACAACCCAAAATTTATGATTCAAAACGGGATGAACTAAATACTATGTTTACTTCTCCTCTTAATAAAAAGGAGAAAGGAGAAATGGCTACGCCTAAGATGACAAAACAGACGAAGGAAAAGCCGGCAGTCCCTTCCTTACAGGAGAAAATCAATAAGTCGTACTCTTTTAAAAGAGAGTGTACGGGCAAAATCTTCCGACATGCTCTCAAGATCGGTCTACAACTACCGGAGTCTCGCCGACCAGAACAGGCCGGCATGATTAATGATCCAAATTATTGTCCATGCCATCGAATCGTTAGTCACCCGATTGAAGACTGTTTTATATTCAAAGATTGGGTAGAAAGGAACTATCGGAGTGGTGAGCTTACACTGTCAGATAGTGTATTGGTTAATCCAAAGAAGGAGAAGACCAATGTCATCTCTTCCAGCTCTTATCAAGAAAATGTAGGAAAAGAACCCCAACAAGATGAAGGAGGTTGGGAAACCTACATATCAAAAAAATCCAAACAAATGATGAAGGTCCTTTTGGCCATTGAGGGCATTCATCGAAAGAACGCTTTAGAACTAGAAGTGGATCCAAGACTCCTCCGCTTGAAAAAGTTGACTGAGGAGGATCCTACATCAACTAGAAATAAACCCTTGAAATATTACAAGGACTAAGGGGGAAAGGCTTCTACATCCAGATCTCAAAGAAGAAAGAAGAAGAGATTGTCGAAACAGAAGACCGAAATCCAGCGGTACATTGACTCTATCGATGAATACCAGTAACCTCCTAGGCGACCCATTATATTGGAAGATTACATAACAAACTTACACCTCGACTCAGAATCTGAAGAAGAGACGAGTATTCCAAGAGAAACTTATCGATTTATAAGCCAAAGAGGTGGAAGAAATGGGAGAGGGCGAGGTGGACCTCTCAGTCTTCAAAAGACCAATTCAAAAGTCGGTCCTAAAGAAACGGGCCGTACGGCATCGCCGTTTACGAACTCAGAGGAAGAACTATGTTTTCCAGATAAGAAAAATAAGAGTAAAATAACTCTTAAAAATAAATGTCCAAAACTCGGAGGCAGCTCGGATTCTGAAGAAGCTGAAGAAGTGGTAAATAAGGAAGACTCACATGCTGAAGATGATTCGTTTGAAGAAGTGACACAAATTCAGCTGAGAAGTGGATTCTTCCTCCACCTCAGAAGAAGGGAAAAGAGCAGGATAAGAATATCCAGCTCAATCAAGCGGCTATGCCACAAGATCCACCAAAGCCTAAAGAGGCCAACGCGAATGTGGATTACAATATCTTGTCTCATCTTCGCAAGTTGCCTGCATTGCTGAGTATATACGATGCCCTTCTTATGTCCAAGGACCTTAGGGACACACTCATCAAGGCCTTGCAAAATCCTGAGCAGTATGAGGCGTTCTTTGCCGAGCAAACTCTGAAAGAAGCTTTATATTCACAGAACACCGCTACAGTTACTTTCTGCGATAATGATCTACTCCTAGGAATGGTATATCATAATCGACCACTCTATGTCACTGCAGAGAGTAACAACGTAGAAATTAACAGAATTTTGATTGATCCAGGTTCCTCTGTCAATCTAATGAGCCTCAGAACGCTCAAAGGATTGGCCCTGGATGTTCAATATCTAACCAAAAGCACAATTTTCCTACAAGGATTTAATGAACAAGGCCAAAGAACCTTGGGATCCGTGGTATTACCCCTAAGCTTTGGAGAGCTACATACAGAGGCAAGATTCCATGTCATTGATTCTAATACATCATATAAGGCACTTCTCGGAAGACCGTGGCTCCATGAGTATGGCATAGTGCCTTCAACACTTCATCAATGTATGAAGTATAATCGAGATAATGAAGAACATCGCATTGATGGTGATGAGCAACCGTTCTTGGTACACGAAGTCAAAATTTATGATGATGCCAAGTATTTTATAGCACAAAAGCCAAAAGACAACGTTCTTCTGAAAATCCAGGCTACCATGTCGGATAAAGAAAAACCCAAAGATAAGGGAAAGACTAAAGTGAAGCAAATCAGCTCGATGCCGCACCTCGGTAGTGATACAGAAGAGGACGATGATATCTCTACAACTTTTAAACCCTTAATCATAGGGAAAAGAAAGAATGAGCTTGCAGCTGTCCCTTTTGATTACAAAGCTAATCACGCTAATAAAGTACATTGCTCGAGCAAACCAAATATGGAGGAAGAAGAAGAATTCCTTTATCAACCTAAGAGTACTATGAAATCACAAGAGGAAGGGGATCCAGGACTCAGTTCTATATCCCAGAAATTAAAAAATATGTCAATTTCGATGATAAGGATATCTGAAGAGCAGATATCTATAAATATCATCAAAATAGTACATATGCCGGCAGAGCATTCCAAAACACTGACGACCTCATCAAACACGAACATAGGAATATTAAAAACTTTCTATGTACCCCCCAAGAGAGGTCTCAATGAACGTGGATCCCTTTTCTACGAATCAAAGGTGATACCGCATCATGCTGCTCATGAAATAGAGTACGAAGATGAATGGGACGACGAAGATGTGTGGATAATTATTCCTCAATATCCTTCACCCATTATGAGAAAACTCATGGAGAAAAATATTTTCTTCGTGCAAACGAACAAACGAGCCCGTTATTTCAGAGAACTTTGGCATAACGAGCATGCACAAAGGCCTGTTGGCAATGGTTTGTCTACAAAATGGGGGCTTGGATATGCTCGACAGTCATGTCTCACACGAGCAGCATCCTACCATTATCTTGAGTACCCCCAACATCCGCGTCTAACGTACGAAACCTCCTACAACATAATGGATAAGGAGGAGGGACTGTCTGAACCTGAAAATCAAACTAAAGATCTAATAGTAGATCTGAAAGAGGCTCCAAAAGAATTTGAAGAAGGTGGTCAGGCTACAGTTGATGAACTCAAAGAGATAAATTTGGGTACAGAAAAAGAGCCAAAGCCAACCTTTATTAGTGCGAATCTTTCGCACGATAAAGCAGAAGAGCTAAAAATATTACTTCTTGAGTATAAAGATTGTTTCGCATGGAACTACACTGAAATGCCTGGTTTATCACCAGAGGTGGCAGTGCATAAGCTCTCCATCAACAACAAAGTACAGCCTATCAAACATGCACCTAGGCGAATGCGACTTGAGATTGAAGAGCAAATCATCACTGAAACTAAAAAGCTCATCGAAGCTGACTTTATCCGGGAAGAAAAATATGCTGACTGGATTGCCAATATCATCCCAGTCAAGAAGAAAAATGGCCAAATTCGTATATGTATTGATTATCGGGACCTGAATAAGGCGTGTCCAAAGGATGATTTTCCACTCCCTAATGCAGAACTTATGGTCGATAATACGTCGAACCACGATATGTTCTCATTTATGGATGGATCGTCGGGCTATAATCAAATTAAAATGGATCCAGACGATGAAAAGCATACTGCCTTTCGAACTCCTATAGGCATATATTGTTACAAGGTTATGCCATTTGGATTGAAGAATGTCGGGGCCACCTATCAAAGGACGATGACCCGCATCTTTGATGATCTTATCCATAAGCATGTGGAATGCTATATTGATGATTTAGTTGTAAAAATTAAAGATCAATTTGAGCATGTAAATGATCTCAAAATTATATTTGAAAGGATTCACAAATTTAATTTGAAAATGAATCCGCTTAAATGTGCTTTTGGTGTGTCATCCGGAAAATTTCTCGGATTTATTGTACGCCATAGAGGGATAAAAATTGATCCCGATAAAATTCAAGCGATAGTGGAAATGCCACCTCCGAAAACCCTAAGACAACTTCGTTCATTACAAGGAAGATTGGCATATATTCGGAGATTTATATCTAATCTCTCGGGTAGATGCCAACCCTTCGCACGATTAATGAAGAAAGATACTCCTTTCGTGTGGGACAAGGCTTGTCAGGAGGCATTTAATAGCATAAAGCAATACCTGTTGAATCCTCCAATCCTTGCTGCTCCTATTCTGGGTAAACCCTTAATTTTGTATACAGCAGCCTTGGAGGAATCACTCGGAGCATTGCTAGCACAAGATAATGTCGATGGCAAAGAAAATGCCCTTTACTACATTAGTCGCCGACTAATAGGGGCTGAATCAAAATATTTGCCAATTGAAAAACAGTGTTTAGCATTAATTTTTGCTACGCAAAAATTACGACACTATATGTTATCTCATAAGATAACATTAATATCTAAAGTGGATCCATTAAAGTTTTTATTGACTAGACCCACTCTAACGAGTCGTCTAGCTAGATGGACCGTATTACTAATGCAATTCGATATAACCTATATGCCACAAAAGGCTGTTAAAGGACAGGCGCTAGCAGACTTTCTAGCTGCCCATCCTTTACCTGTATGTTCTCCACTTAATGACGAGCTGCCAGACGAGCAGATACTCGAAGTGGAAGAGAGAATACATCTACGAGAATGGGAGCTCTATTTTGATGGAGCTTCATCAATAAAACCAGCCCGACCGCCTAAACTCCCAATAGTTCAGGTGGGCATTGGGATTATATTCGTAACCCCGCAAGGCAGTATACTGTGATACTCATATAGCTTAATAGAATCTCGTACTAACAATGAAGCTGAATATGAAGCTTTAATTGCGGGTCTTGAGCTTGCTATTAATATGCAAATTCAGAAACTCCATATATTTGGAGATTCTCAACTCATAATTAAGCAAATAGCAGGTGCTTTTAAAATCAATAAGCCCGAGCTAATCCCGTATCACGAACATGCTTTAAAACTACTAGAACGAATTCCTGAGGTAACCCTAACTAGGATTACACGTGGTGAAAATGGCAAAGCCGATGCGTTGGCAAAGTTAGCTAAAAAAATGATAAATTCCCAAGATGATCCAATCATTATAACTATTCAAAATAGACATGCATTAGCTCCAGCCTCCTTACAAGACAATGAAGGAAAAGAAACACCTGAGAGCCTGCATATATTGGATGAGAATGATTGGAGAGAACCATTTCTTACATATTTCAAAGAGGGTAGATTACCGGACAATAAATCTATTGCCTCGCAAATATTCAAGAGAGCGTTAAGATATGCTTACGTAAATGACACACTATATCGTAGATCATTTGACCAAATGTGGCTACGATGTTTGGGACCTGATGAATCACAGAAAGTCTTAACTGAAGTCCATGAAGGATTGTGTAGTGCACACCAGTCCGAACCAAAAATGAAAATTAAAATCAAACGCATGGGATATTATTGGCCTAGCATGGTCAAGGATTGTCTTAACTATGCTAAGAAATGCCATCAATGTCAGGTGCATTCCGATGTTATACATCGACCACCTAACCCGCTACATCCTACAGTAGCATAGTGGCCATTTGAAAGTTGGGGTACTGATATAATTGGTCCTATAGAACCACCCTCTTCTTTGGGACATCGATTCATCCTCGCTGCCACAGATTATTTCTCAAAATGGGCTGAAGCAATTCCCTTAAGAGAAGTTAAAGCGGATAATGTAATGAAATTCTTTCGAGATAACATTGTCTATCGTTTTGGTGTACCATGTTGAATCATATCAGACAATGGTACTGCCTTTAAAAGTGCCAAAATTTATCGATTTATTGAACGCCATAAAATAGACTGGCGTTATTCATCGATATATAACCCGAGAGCCAATGGTTTGGCTGAAGCATTTAATAAGACTTTGGTTAAATTGCTCAAGAAAACTCTCTCTAAAAATAAGAGGGAATGGCACGATAAACTAACAGAAGCCTTATGGGCATATCGCACAACCTATAAGACTGCGACACAAGCTACTCCATATTTCCTAGTCTTCGGAACAGAGGCGATACTACCTCTTGAGGTAGAATTACCATCACTGCGTATTGCTATGCAATACAAATTGACCCAAGAAGAAAATAATCTTCTACGATTAGAAGAACTTGAAGCTCTAGATGAAACTAGGCTTCAAGCCCAACAAAATCTTGAAATTTATAAAGCACGAATGACTAGGGCTCACAATCGAATGGTCCGTCCTAGGAGCTTTAAGGAAGGCGAACTTGTGCTAGTTCGCAAAAGGCCTATAATTCTCCACCGCCGCATCGGTGGTAAATTCGACCCAACATGGGAGGGGCCCTTCATTATCGAAAAGGTGTATGAGGAGGAGCCTACCAACTTATAGATATTTTGGGTCAAAGGCCTATGCCACCAATTAATGGCCAATATTTGAAGAAATATTACACATAAACTCCCAATTGATAAGATGTTATAATGAAATTCCTCCTGTAATACAGGAGGCAATCTATATACATCTCCCTACAAGATAGGAGATATCTTTTATACCCTCCTGAAATACATGAGGTAATTTATATATATCTTCCTGAAAGGCAGGAGATATCTTTTATACCCTCCTGCATAGAAAGGAGGTAATTTTTATAAAAATATCCCTTTATTAAATAACGTAAAGGAATCATGAAACGGAATAATGACTTAATGATTTATCATTATAGTTAATTGCTAAAATTTTATGCTCACAAGCCTAACGGTCGAGTTAAAATTCATTGGTTCAATAAGCCTAAGGGCCGAACCTTCAAATCTTTTACGCTCACAAACCTAAAGGTCGAGCTAAGAATTCGTTCACAAACCTAAGGGTCAAACTTATAAGATTTTTATGCTCATAAACCTAAGGGTAGAGCTGCCAAGAAAAAAGATAAAAGTCTAAAAATTTAATACATAATGATAAATAAATACATGCATACGTACCAGAGAGGTGGTAGGAAGATTGTCAAAGTCTGAACTGAATACTACTGATCTGTCGCCTAACTCTGGCCAAACGATCTTGTAACATCGCTCGTTGCTCCTGTGCAAACTCCAGTCGACGGTGTGCCGAGTCAAACTCCTCGGTGGAAAAGGACAACCTATGCTCCAAATGTTCGACCTCGGCAGCCATCCAAGAAAAGTGCTCCTCAGTATGAGCAGCTGCTGCTCTAATCTCCTGACGTCTCGCCAGAAGAACTCTCGCCCTCAGTCTCAAAACTCTGAGCTCAACTTCTATGCCCTGAAGCACAGTCTGCTCCCCAGAAATGTCCTGCTGACAGTGGTGCAAAGCCTGTAATCCAAAATCTAGATCAAGGCGGTCTCTCCTCATTCTGTCCCAAGTAGCTCTGGCCTCAGCCTCTAAGTTAGCTAGAATCATGTAAGACAACTGCTGAGAAGTGTAGTCCAGCTGAAACATCCCAAACTCAACAGTGCGGCAGGAAAACTCCCACCTCTGCAAGAGGATATCTTGAAGGCCGCAGGAGGCAGCAAAGTCCAAAAGTAAGCATGCCTCAGTATGAAAGCTGTACAAGTCTGCTAAAGCGTCGAGGTCCACTCGCTGTAGTAAAGCTCGTAGTGCAGTAACAGCATACTGCACTCCCCTCGACCATCGCCAACTGAAAGAACGGCGGGCCCGAAACACTGATCTTGACACAAAATATGAAAGCTCCAAATCTAGAACATGAAAGGGGAGGAGCTATCTTTAAGAATATATACATTTGTATATAAAATGTAATAAGAAATGCTAATGAAAATAAACTAATACCTGAAAGGTGAAAGGCCTCTACAAAAGCTACAGATCGGTGATCACCTAGGTGCGAAGTAACACCTGGTGAAGATCCCTCTGAAGAACAGCTTGGGACCACCTGAGTTGAGGAAGGACATGTGATCAGCTCCGTCGTAGTATCATCAGCATCGCTCTCCAGAAGTAGCTGGGTATAGTCACTGTGAGTAAGCTGAACATCAGGTGAAAGTCCTCCTGATGAGTCACCGACAATCACCCAAGTGGAATCTGAAAGAGTAGGAGATGAAATAACCAGCTCCACAACAAGTCCACTAGGATCACCGGCAGTGTGATCCACAAAAGATGCTGGTTGGTCACCTATAAATATATATGTGAAAGGGGGTGAAAAGAGAGAAATAATAATAAATAAGTGACATTAAATACATAGGTGTATAAGAGATATTTACCTCCAATATCACCAGAAGCAGTAGTGGCAGCGGATGGACACTCGGTGCCTGAGTGGTCTCCTATGACCAGGTCACCCGATGATGGGTGATGTGAAGAGCTACCTGTGCCAAGTACCGGACTCGAGCCGGTGTAACGAGCTGGTGGAACATGTGTAAATCTGCCAGGCTGTAACTCAAAAGAAAGCCTACCACCTGAGTGAAAGAAAGAACAAACAAAAGAAAAAATAAAAATAAAAATATATTAAAATATGATATTCAAATTTAATATATAACACTCAAATGAAACGAATATGTAACTTGTCTGCTCGTACGAAGTCTTCCTCCTGGGTTGACCCCTCTCTAGAGATGGAGAAGTCAACCTACGCCCATGCGACGGGGCTGCAAATATTTTAATTCAATCATGTATATGTGTATGGGAGAATATATGTACAATAAATAAAATAATAATACTAATATACATACCAGGGCAGCCATGCCTATAAGTAGGCTCGAGACTCCTTTCTCGTCTTCTGTCTGAAACTCTATGAGACTCTGTGTGTGCGGGGGTGTAATCCCTCAGCCCTGACGAATGCCTCAGTCGTCCAGTGCCCTTGATCCTCCTGCTGTATCTCTGAATGCCCAACTCAAAAAAGGAGAAAAAGGTGTGTCGAACCCAGACCAGCCGTAAGTGTGAAATACCGGTAGGAGCATCTATAGGTGCTATACAAAAGCGAGAACCTGTCCTAAATCGAAGGAGAAAAGCCCAAGTCATGGCGGCCATCTCAAGGCAAGCTGAAAACGAAAGAGAGCTCAAGTGGCGACGATTTATCACCCCAGGAAGCGTTGGAAGCCCATCCAAGGGAGTGGCTTGAACAAAGCCAAACTGTCGTGCTGCTCTATTGGGGTTATACCCCTCCAAGACTATAGAGCAATCTCTCCTGTAGCAAAGCCATCTAGGTCTCATGCTGATGAAGTAAGAAGCAATAGGCGCAAAGCCGCTCCTGGAAAGCAAAGTAGGCCTGCCTCTTTCAGTCAAAGAATCTAACAGTGAAACTCCAAAACTCCGCAAGGGTAAATCTCGAACAGGAGACCTATAAACCAATCTGAAATGGCCGGCCACGCGTAAGGGTGCAAACAAAAACAATCTAATCTGAGCCCTGTTTGTAGCTGAGGTCGCCCTGGCTAACTGGATCAATAGGGGAAAAAGTGATCTGAAAAGTACCCTGGTGATTCGGTGCAACTGAAGCCCCCTCTTCATGTATATGCACCCAACCGTGGACATAATGCCACGGTACCTCAACTACACGCTGTCGACGACCATAAGAGGCACAAATCTGTCCAAAACCATGGTATATCTGCGCAAGTACGGCCGGGGCTAAAGAAACTTACCTCCCACTAGCAATCAGACTGGCCATCAGGAGTGTACTGGGACGAAAAGATCTGTCCTGACTCGGAAAAATAAAACTGCACAACCAAGTGGCTATAAAAGCCACCAAGGACATCTCCTCTGAAATCCCCCTCGCATAAATAGGTCGTGTCCCCTCTGCTAACTCTGGCTCGAAAGTCCCATCTGAAGACAACCCAGTAGAGTGAAACCCAGTATCAAATGGATCCTGGGGATGAGCTGACTGTATAGTGTAAGCATCTCGGCTCAGCAAGCTCTCAATCCAGTCCTCCAGTGTAACTATAGCTCGACGGTGCTGGCTCCTCTGTCTGTGTAAATAAAGGTAGTGAACCAAGCTCTGGTGAAGGACATCAGAATATACAAACTCCCCCCTCCTAGACTGGCCGCCTAGCTGACGTCTAAACAGATCACAATCATGGGGAACACACTCCTCGTAGGGAATGCCCAAAATGGGAAAACCTGAAACCATCTACAAATCCCAAAGTGTAATGGCCATCTCATTTGGCCCAATCCAGCATGTGTTGGTGACACTGTCCCAATGTTCTGCTAATCCCTGAAGCCAGGAGTAAGAGAGCTGGCTATAGTTAAATAGTGAAATGTAAATGGCTCTATAGACTCCTGCCTGTCTAAGAACCCTCTGGTGTGATCTAAGGATATGGTTGGCCCAGCACACATAGCCCCGCAACGTCCGAAGAGGACTGCCAAATACTGAATCGTAACGCTGCTCGTCGACCTCATGCCGTGAAAGGCTGTAGCTCAAAAGTCTAACCGTACCGATGTGTTCTGCAAGGTCTGCAACAGGCTGCAGCACGTCCTGAACACCATAGGTCAGTCCCTCCACAATGCGATCTAGTGAAATGCCGTCGCTGTGGCGTAGCCTAAGGGAAATCACCCAATCCATCGGATCATGACCCGTAGGATGCTCTGAATCATAGATCGGTAGACGAGGAGACCGGGTGAATAGTCCAGCATATATGTCTCTGTCTATCAACATCTCCTGATGCCATGATAGACGATCTCAAATGGATGCAGAATGGAAAGGATCAAATCTATCGATCTCCCTCCAAATCTGAGCCTCAGAAGGCTCTGAATCAGGCATCAAGCAGGGCCTGACCCAATCAAAAGTCATAACCTGAAAAAAAAAGGAGGAAAAAGAATCGAGCAAATCAGAATACTCTAATAACGTTGCAACGAATTTATTGCTAAAAAATACCTAACAAATTCGTTGGGAGGCAATTTGTTCGCCTTCGATAATGCTTGATAAAAAAAATATATATATACAATTGGCCGTAGCATTTTCCAAAAAAAAAAGAGAGAGGAAAAGCTTTACTCTAAAATTCATTAGAGTAACAAAATTGCTTCCCAATCAAAGAAATACCAAAGAAATACAACACAATAGACTTAGGCACTACCATCTTAAGTAGTGTTGCAGATGAAATCCGAAATGAGGGCAAATAATTTTCCAGAGCTTGATAAACACATGCCAAAATACAAAGCACACTCAAAAAAGCTTAAAAAAAAAACTATTCTCTAAGGCAACATGAAAAGTATCAAAGAAGCTACAATTGACTCACACAAATATTGCAAGTCAATAAAGAACACCTTCTATGAATGGTAGTATTTCTTATGTTGCATTCCTTGATGACTTCATTCATATATGTTAAATTTTCCTTTGGAATTCAGAAAAGGCACTTGATGGAATCATGACAAAATGCATTAATGTCATGAATAGTTCATCATATAACTATTGTGAGAGATACATACTCTATAGTAGTTATTAACCAAAGTTTAAAACGTGAAAATGAGAACTAATTTTTTATATAAGAGTATATAACTTACTGACAGCTCATACGACCATGATTAGTCAATTAATGAATCATGAGGTTACTACCAAGCTATTGTAAATAATAACATAGCAGTTGAAGAAAGGGAATCTACATTAACTGAGCATTTAATAGCACGTCCGAACATGCACGATCGTGCCCCACGACGCCCCCACATTCTCAAGAAAAAAAAAACTGCCGCAAATTGCATAAAAGAAGGAAAAATGAATAGATTTTTTTTTATGCTTACTAGCGTCCCTGTTCCTGGACAACGACTGAAGAACTTCTCCGGCTCTGCTCTGACACTAAGCAATTGTTCGTCTCCAATTCGAGCAAAAACACCGACAACAACTCTCGCACGACAAAAAGATAACGTCTTCCGCCTCCGGTATTGAATTCGACTCCAAATTGGCAAGAACAAGAATTACCTTCAAGCGAAGAACCCAAAGCCTTCGCCTCCCTCTACAAAGTCGAATAGAGTTCCGATTTCTCCTCTGTCCGTTTTGCTACAGGTGAATAAGAATTTGGTCTCAAAGCCTTACCCAGCCCTTCTTCATGTGGGGATACTCCGTCCAAGCCAAACAATCCGCCTCTGCCGTTTCTTGAAACATGAATGAGAGAAGAGAGATATACTTTAATTATTATTATTAATAGTATATTAATAATAATAATAATGAAAAGAGTTTATTATATTTTACTACTGCTACTGCCAGTAATAGTTATAAATTAATAATAATTATTAAATAATAATTATTATTAATAAAAAAAGGGTAAATGCTCAATCAACAACCATCGGCAACGATCGGCAATAATCGGCAACAATTGGCGATCATCGGCAATCAAATATGTGCAATCGACAATCAAATATTCGCAATCAGCGACCAATCTTTGCAATCAAAGGCTACAATCAGCAAATCAAAGCAATCGAAGACAATTTTCGGGGCCCGACAACGCCCTGAAGCCCTCGGCCGTCGATTATCTTTCCGGCCGGGCGGATTAAAAGGGCAAATGCCCTCCTTATCTCCCGGCGCCGGGAAGGGGACGCCGGAAGGCTGCCGAAATTTACTCAAAAATTTTGGACTTAGTAAATTTTGGAAAGCATAAATCTAATTTGAAACTAATTACATTAATTAATTGGATAATAAATTTAAAATAATTAAATGAACTAAAATCAGAGAAAATAAATTAAATAACCTTAATCTGAACTTTTAATTGATGAGTTAATTAATTAACTTAATTCAATTACTAATGAAATATCCAATTTAAAATAAATAAATTCAACTGATCCGATGAATCTTCATAATTCATATGATTAAGTTTAAATGAAATTAAAACAGACGAGTTTAATTAAAATGATTAAACTATTTTTTTTTAAAACTAACTTAAAATTGTAATCAATTAACCATCTAAAATTTAACTAAATATCTTAATCAAATCCAAGACTTAAGCTATAAACTAAAATTAACTTAAAGTTTAAAATTAAACCTAATTGAAAATGAAACAAATAATTGAATTTAAAAGTCTCAAGATAACTAATTAATTTAAACCAAATGCTAATAAAAAAAAACTTTAATGGGAAATCTTTAAATCAATTTAAAGATTTAATTAAAAACACAACTTTAGTTAGATTAAACTTTAAATCATTAACTAACTTAAACAGTTAAAATGTCTGATTGATCAAGTGAATTTAATTAAAATGACTAATTTAAGATACTAATAAAATAAACCTGAACCAAATTTGAATAACTTAATAATTTTAAAATAAATTTGATATTTAAGATTTAAATTTCTTAAAATTAAAAAAAAATTAAATTATTAAAGTCAAATTCAACAAATTAAATTGTAATTAAAATTAAAAAAATTTTAATTAATCAACTTAATTAATTAATGTAATTAATTAAATCAAAATAAAACATAAAATAGAAGAGCATAAAAACAATGTTTTTCCACTATCCAATCAATTTTTGTACAATCTACTGAGTAGCTCTCAAACACGAGCTCACCAAATTCTCTCCAACAAGCAACCTTAAACTCTATCAGACTCGCAACCACAGCTCCTGTAGCTACATGAGAGTTCTCCAATCTGCTGGCTACGAGCACCTGCAAGTAAACCAAAGTCAGCACAGTTTACAAATAAATTTAAATGCTGGAAAACTAGCAAAATAAAGTGCTAAAAGTAGAGCACAAACAACAAGCACACTACTAAAAGCTAAGCAGAGAACAACTAGCATGTAAGTGTCAAAGCTACAATCTAATGCCAGACTACCAAACAAGCTCAAATCTTAAATGGGCATTTTAGCCTATAGGACTAAGTTGTAAGACCCATCATTTGGGCTACTTCTAAATGAAGCAGTAAGACCCGCGCGGTAGGAAATTTCTAAGTGAAGAATCCTAAATCCAAAACTCCAAACTACTGGGCAGCCTTATTTATAAGAACTAGGTTGTAAGACCCACCACCCGGCAACTTTCGAATGAAAGCCATAAGTCCGACTTTATGGGAAAGTTTTAGGTAAAAAATAACCTAATATTTAATCCCCGATACACTTCCAAATCGGGCCACCTCTAATAGAGGCCGTAAGTCCCATCATTAGGGCTACTTTCAAGTGAAGGTCGTAAGCCCCTACCCAAATCTAACCACCCAGGCAACTTCTAAGGAAGTCGTAAGCCCCAAATTAAATAAATTAACGGGCAACTCCTAATTGGAGCCGTAAGCCCCAAACTAAATGAATTAACGGGCAACTTCTAAGGAAGTCATAAGTCCCAACCCAAATTAAATAAAATTAGAATCCACACATCTCCACTTCAGTCTATTCGGGATCCCTGAGAGGAGGCAACCCATGGCTGCTAATCAGATTCCCTGGACACTACAATCCATAATTGTTAGTGTTGGTAGATTGAACCGACGGTATACCCGGGACGACGGAACTATGGGATCTTGATCGGGTGTACCTTCATTTCCCCATGACTAAATTTAAAACTCTAAACTCTATTGCACATTCTCACATTCCTTATAATAAGCTAAGTGTATTTCATCCTTAATTGAGAGTGCTCTTCTAATGCGTTAGGAGGGATAATTAAATATGAGGGCTTGCGCTCATAGGAAGTAGAACTCAGATCTAAATAAACCCTGACACTACTCTCAGGGGAAATCTGGTTAAATATTAAACTCAATCTACCTCCAGAAAAAAATAAAAAGGGAATCCAAAGTTCATGAGAGCCGGGTTCGTAACCTATTTAGAAGATTTTTCTGGAGCGAACAGAATCACACAATAATTCTCAAATATATATAGTATCATCTTCTTCGATTGCATAGAAAGAAGAATTCTTTATGTTCAATTATATATTGGATTACTACAACAAGCCAATCACCATAGTTTTTCTAATTTTTTGGATTTTTCATATAAAATATTTTGGTCTCTCACAACATTTATCACTATGTGTTAATTTAAAAAAAAAGATATTAAATGAACACTCTATCTTTATAAATTTTTTAGCACATAATAATTAGGATTTCAAACAATCCAACAAAAGCATCATTATCCCATCTTTTACACTTCCTCCAAATGAATTTTTTTGCCTCACTAGCCATCTCAACATAGCCTCAATCTTCTCCTGATCAGCAGCCACACGCTCCTGAGATACTACATATCCTAAGTACTCCACACTGGCCAATACAAAGCATCATTTCTTCAAATTTCTATGCCATATATATATATGTGGAGCAGATTATTTTGATCAAAATGAATTTGAAAACTCTTTTAACTTGTATTGAGATTTGTGTAATTTAAGAATTAGTTGACTATCAAAGTATTGCATTCATCTCCAAGCAAATAAAATTTTTTAAAGCTCATCCTCATCAAATTTTGATCACTAGTTTAAGAAATCATAATATACTATCCTTATCAAATTTTGATCGTGATTGATTTTAAAACTCTAGTATTTACTTCGAGATCAACTCAATAAAATAGTTATTGATTATTCATACATTGCACCTACCTCAAAGCAAAACAAATATTTTAAATCCAATCTATTATTTTCATGGATATCTTCTTTGTTGATAGCCTGTCTCTTTAGCTTGTATTTGTAACAACTAAACTCTTAACTATCGAGATATTATCCGCTTTGATCTAAGGATCTCACATTTTTATCTTGTTGTTCTAACTTCCTAGCAAGTCACTCATCTCAAGATTTTTTCTGGATGAGCACGCTTAACTGTGGAGCTTCTTAATTAAATTCTAACAATTACACTAAAAGGTGCATTGATGCTTAAGAGTTTAGTTTCTTTTACTTAGGGGGTTTCATAGTATCTTAGGTGAAATATTTGAGCTATCTAATTAGTTGTTGGGAAATAAAACCATGCAACGAACATAAACAAGAAAAAGAAAATAGCGGAAAAAGTACACTTGATTTTAATGTGAAAAACTCAAAATTCTGAAAAGTTCACGAAGCCACACCACACCAGGAAATCACTATGAAAATTGGGAAAAACTGTACAAATCTCTTTCTCACTTTCTTCTAGTCTCTATTCTCTTCAAACACACGTTCTACATATAACTGATAAAGAGACACGCATAAACTTGTCTAAGGTGGTGCAACCTTTCAAGCTAAATATGAAAAATAAGAAAAAAAACTGCTCAACCCGACTCGCAACTCCTCGGCACTGGGTTTGGAGCGCCTCAGTTTCCAACTTGACTGGCAGCTCTAGGATTTGGAGCATCGCAATGCTCTACTCTCTGTCTCCAACCAGATGCAACGTTGCAGTGCTCGAGTATATAGCACCGCAGCACTGTATAATTATACGAAAAAAAAATCATGGCAAGGCCCCTGAACCCAAGGAGGGGAAGCTCTTGCATCCCCCCCCAAACGAACATGACTGACAGCATCAAAGTCCAAGACAATAGTATAACATGATTAATCAACACAATCAAATTCCATACGAAACTAACATTAGTAACTGAGTTTAATGTACCAATCCAAAAAAAACAGCCCCTAATTTTATTTATGATATCAAATTAAATGACCGAAAAATGAGCCGAGCATTCATTAAAATGGTTAAGTAGAGCAATCATCAAAATACCATGAAATAAATCTCCAATGCGTGCTGACTCAGGAATTGTGCTCCGTAAAGCACGACATGTTAGGTGTGAGAGCACCCTACTTATCTACTCACTAAGTGTCAACAATAAATGCGTCAGCCCCGTCGGATTACCCAATAATTTACTAAGATAATTACAATTTTATTTTTAATCAATCTGTAAATTAAAATAACATCATAGTATTCTATTGGTTTGTGAAATTTAATATTCATATTAACTTTGCAAATTAATCATTGGGGCGTTGAAATTACAACTAAGCAAAGCAATCCAACCCTTAATAATTTTTTTAACATTTAATAAATTTTATATTAACTGTATATGGTCTAAATCGTAGGGTTGTAAATGAACTGAGTGGAGCTGAGCTTTATATTATTCAGGTTGGTTCATTTATTTTTCTAGTTGGGTTCGAGCGAGCTCAAATATGATCCAAATTTTCTAATTCTCATTATTTTGTATTTAATCAATTTAAGATGAAATCAGTTTTATTTGGGACAGCTTTCTTGCTGTTTTCTAAATCTTTTTCTAGTACAAATTATTGGATTATTAAGTATTATTGGATTTATAAATTATTAGGTATTATTGGATTTATAAATTAAAAAAATTGGCATAATTTATTACCTATAATTTAAGTTGTTTAGTGAAGTATAAATAATAATAAGAAAAAATATAAATATATGTATGTATCTAGTTATTTATTTAATATTTTCATTATATATACATATTCATCTAATAATATACATAATTTTTAAAATGCATAAATTCGAATATAATTGATTCGGTAAAAAAAACTAATGGAAACACCTTTCTCAATACTCTGTTTTTCAGATAACTACCAAAATTTTATTTACCTCTCACATTCTCACTATATTTTAGAAATCGCTATGACGAAAAACTATTTTTTGCAACCAGAATTGCTAAGATTTCGTTTGACATAGCTTTCCTATTGTTTTCTAAAATAGTCCCATCATTCGGGCTAAAAATTTTGTACTAAAAGTTGCTTATAATTATTATTATCAAGAGTGCCAAAAAGTCTTCAATCCCCATTATACAAAATCAATTTTAAAATTACTAAATTAAAGAAATGTGAACCACAAAACATCTCAAAAGCATCAACCCAACCGTCATTAAAAAAGCTACAATAATACATTCACCGAAATAGCCATCCTAAGCCTCTTAATTAGCCAAATCGGAGCCAGAGCTCTTATAATAAACTCAAAAGAGTCTAACAGAGATTAGCAGCCATGGAGAAGAAGAGGAGGGTCTGCATCATCGGGGCCGGCATAAGCGGCCTGGCAGCGTGCAAATACTTGCTGCAGAGAGGATTCCGGCCGGTGGTCTTCGAGGCCGATCGAAGCATCGGCGGCTTGTGGAAGAGCACGCTGGATTCAACTCGGCTACAGTCGGCGAGATGGGATTTCCAGTTCTCCGACTTTCCATGGCCGGAGAAGGTGACGGAGGTTTGTCCTAATAGTAAGCAGGTGATGGAGTATTTAGAATCCTATGCTCAACGATTTGATCTCATAAGACATGTGAGGTTTGGAGAGAAGGTGGAGGGGATGGAGTATGTTGGTCTAGGGGAGGAGGAGATGAAGGCGTGGGATCTGTGGGGTGGGACTGGCGACGCGTTTGGCTACGGGCGGCGAGGGGTGTGGCATGTTACAGTGCGGCGACAGGAAGACGGAGCTGTAGAGGTAATTAATATGAATCAAATGGAAAAATCTTTTGTCACGATACCTAAAATGGTTGAATTTGCTTTGAGATTAGTGTAAAGTAGATGACTAATCAAATATTTTTAATGCACCAATTTTAAAGCAACCTGTAAGATTTGGAGTCTATCTTGACCAAAAACTTCGCCAAGGATACATGGACACAATTTTTTTGAGATATTTTTATGTAATTTGAATCATAGTAGAATTGATAAAATTTTATGAGTTATAAAAAAATAAATTTAAATTATGATATTTTTAAACATTATGATAATACAAAAAATTTTCAATGGCCTTATTTTTTTATTTGTTTAAATATCTTCTAATTTTTAATATTTTGTCTTATCATCTTGATATAAATTATATTAATATATTTTGATATAATTTTGATTTCTAATTAATATAACAATAATAATAAGTGATCAATAATTATGTAAGTTCCTTTGTTATGAAATATAATTATATCTCAAAAGGATGGTAAAAGCAATGGTTCACATGATCATAATAAATTAATAAATTTATTAATATGCTATATCATATATAATAGAAGCATTATAAAATAAATAAATAAATAATTTTTTTATCATTATTATAAACATGGGAAATGATATGCAAATAAAAATAGGATTAAAAAGAATTAAAGGCAAAACTTTACTCATTCATTTATATATTCTCTTTTATTTCTATGTTTTTCCTCATCATATTTCTATTATATAATTGAATATTCTTTAGAGTGACTTAAAAGGGTAGTAATTATCATTGTTATCATTTTTTTTTTCAAATTATGCCTTTTTTAAATCAGGTGCATATAATGGATTTTGTAATTCTCTGCATTGGACGATTCAGTGGACTGCCAAATATACCAACATTTCCAAAAAATAAAGGTTCAGATGTCTTTAATGGTAAGGTAATTCATTCTATGGATTACTCTAATATGGATAGCACAGTTGTGACTGAATTGGTGAAAGGAAAGCGAGTCATCATTGTAGGATATCTTAAATCAGCAGTGGACATAGCTGCTGAATGTGCTAATATTAATGGTAATTATTTGCCTATTTTGTTTCTTTTTTTTCTTCTATTGTTCACATAATATCCTATCATTATTTTTTTTTTTTTTGGATTTTCATATTTCATATTCCACAACATCCACAGAAAAAAAAACAAAAAAGAGGGAAAATGGTGAGGAGAGAGATGGTTAGGAAAAGAGGGGTTAGGGAGGGAGAAGCTCATAGGAAATATAAAAGAAAAACAAACCTTACATACTTGCTTTCTTCAATAATTAATTTTAGTTTCCTTTGATGTCATGAGCCTTGTACTTAGAGAGAGAATAACATCAAGAACAATAGATTTGAAGAAAGCATGATTGAAAATGCAACATAAGAAAGGGCAAACTTACAACATGAAATTTACTTTCTACAAAAGAGAAAGGGGCATATGCAACCATAATCTGCACTCACCTTCATTCATTTATACAACTACAAGTTAATTGTATGAACAAATAACAAAAAAGAATCATAAAGGGTTTTAAAATTCAACTAATATAAGGATATAAGTGGGTGAAATGTGATAAGTAAAATAAACAAAAGGAAAAAAAATCCATCAGTCTAAGATCATGTTCACATCGTATTAATATTATATGCACCATGATTAAAATAGTACAATCTTGAAAATCTAAAGAAAATTATCTCAATGCTTATCAACAGGACCAAAATGCCCTTGTACTATGATAGTTCGAACAAAAAGATGGAATGTATCCCAGATGAAAGTATGGAGCATGCCCATAAGTTACATGTATCTAAATCGTTTTTCAGAAATGTTATTACACAAGCCAGGAGAAGGACTCATATTAAGCCTCTTAGCCACAATCCTTTCACCTTTGGTATACTTTTCACTCGTTGATTTTCTCACCAACAACTACCAAATTTATCTCTTATATATGTATGATTAAGTTTTTAAAAATATTTTATTCAATTTTAGAGGTGGATCTTCTCAAAGCTTACAGAGAGCTACTTAAGGAAAACAATCCCTATGAAGAAGTATGATATGATACCAAAGCATAGTTTCTTCCAAGGAGTAGCTGCTGGTTTGTTTTGTATATTACCAGAACACTTTTATGACAAAGTAGAAGAAGGAAGCATCATCCTAAAACCAAGTAAGACTTTTGAATTCATCAAGAATGGTGTCCTCGCCGAAGGTGATGCCACCCCAATAAATGCTGATGTAGTGATCTACGCCACTGGGTTCAAGGGTGATCAAAAACTCAGAAATATGTTTATTTCTCCTTGGTTCCAAAAGATAGTGGTTGGCACAGAGGATACGATAGTTCCTCTCTATAGGTACTCATAATTATCACCTTTAGCCTCATCTCAACTATTTGAAGTCTACATGAGTATTCACTAATTATAACTTATATATCATAATACTTACATAATGAGCTAACTTTGATGTAGAGAGTGTATACATCCACAAATTCCACAAATGGCCATCATTGGTTATTCTGAGAACCTATCAAACCTCTACACTTCAGAGATGAGAGCGAGGTGGTTAGCTTGCTTCCTTGACAATGGCTTCATATTGCCAAGCAAAAGAGACATGGAGAAGAATATAATTGAGTGGGACAATTACTATAAGACATATTCTGGCAATTCAAGTGAGTGTTATCGTAGATCTTGCATCGCCCCAGTTCACATTTGGTATAATGATCAATTGTGCAAAGATATGGGATGCAATCCTAGAAGGAAGAAGGGGTTTTTTGCAGACCTGTTCCTTCCATATGGTCCTATAGATTATGTTGGGCTCGAATTAAAAAAATAATTTATATGACCCTTCGTATTATGTTAAACTTGATTTGAAAAATAATAATAATGGCATCAAGTTGACAAATAGACAGATGATATCGTGATATATCAAGTTAAATGTTAATATCGTATAATATCGTGATATATATTATATATCTTACAATATGATGTTTGTTCATATAATTGTTAATAATTTTATCACTTTGAACAACAATTTGTTGATCCAGTCTATTGATGAAAAGAATTAACAGTTTTCTCTTCTTGTTGTTGATTTTTTTTCTAATATAAAAAAATTGTAAACCTTAGTCACACTGATTCAAACAAGAAAAATCTTCAATAAAGCATACTCTAATTGAAAAATGTAAGGCTTTATATAAGCAATATCATAAAAGTATAATAAGAGGAGGAACCATAATTTCCTAAAATAAAATAAAATAAAATTCTAAGTGGATAAGTCTAAATTCCACCACATAAGAGAATAAAATAATAATAATAAGTTCTACCTCTTATAATAAATTTCCTTACATAGTATTCTATATCTTATTGCCTAGCAACATCCAAAACATTTTGATTTCACTTGAAAAAAAATGATTTCTAAGGAATTTAACATTTGATTATATTCAAATAAATTATCACATATATTGTTCTACTTACAAAGTAGTTCATGAAAGTAAATTTGTCTTGTTAGTGAACAAGAAATTTTTAATACACACTGTCAACAATAGACATAGGTTTAGTCTGCGATAGCTTTTTACTGCTTCTTAAAGCAGCTTTCTAGTAAAAAAAAAGTTGTCCCAAAAGAAGCCATAATCTCATCATTCAAAATAAAGTAGGGAGCAAGTTGTACAAAAAGTATGTTGTAAATGATTTAATGGGACTCATAGGGAGGATGTAGAATGAGAGAAATATTTAAGAAATTGATATCAAACTCATGAAATAAGATAAATAAAATGCATTAAAATTTAAATTAATAGAATAAGTTATTGAAAATTTTAATTTGTAGGTATTAGATCTAATGTGTTGCATTATTTTAAATGGCCCTATCTTTTTTGCATTTAATTTCTTAAAAATTTCAAATAAATGCCTTTGTGGATTTAAACATATCATTATTTTATTACCAATTTAAAATATACATACCTCATTATCACATCATCAAAAAGCTTGTGATTTTTATGGATATCCACATACGAGTCATTCAAATTATACAAATTATACAAGTACTTAAATAGTAAAATGTTAATATGAATCGTAAGGAATTCTAATAATAACTTTCACAAACTCCAAGGAAATTGAAATACCAAGGAAATTTGTAAGTAATTTATTAAGTGAAATTTATGTTTGTTTTTATTGTATTAAATTTCGGTAAAGATGCGTGTTTTAGTTGACGTTTTGCAGGAATATTTCAGAAAAAAAGGAGCAAAAATTACAAAGTTAAGAACCAGGTCATAGTGCCAGAACTATCAACATTATAGCGTCTTTAACACCCCGTTGCCAGATCAGAACGTTGCAGTGTTGGAGCCCTTGGGAAATTTTCATTTAATTTAGTGCTCATGTAGAACAAAAGTCAACGACATAGTTCCATAAGTGAATATTGCAGCACCGGAGTATCAGTAAAAATTATAAATAATTCAACGTGAAGCACCAACCTCGAAAGTGCCGCAGTGCTCATCTTTTTTAGCACTGCGATAGAGCAGTTAGAGAAAAGAAGCTCTGCATCGAATCAGTTAACATTCGCGCCAGGTCTGCCAACGTCGTAGTGGATCATACTTGGTAGCACTCCAGTAGAGCATATTTAGCAGAAGTGAGGCGCTAGTTCATATTTAAATGTTCTCGCGTCACCTTGTTGAGCACCGTGACGCCTGAGTCTGTTTATATTAAGCATAAATTACTTTTTTTAATTTCTTTTGTGGGAGAGGAACCAGAGGATAATGAGTGACATATAATGAACTGGTTGGTCATCCTTGTAGATGCAAAACCACACTTAGGACTGGATATGAGTGTGGAGAGTGAAGGTGTAGGGGAAGAATCACTTCGAGAAGAGTCAATCTGCAGGATCTGTTTGGGATTCTTCATTCCAGGTGCTATTTTCTTCATCTTTCTATTTGTACTTCTTTCTTGAGTAATAAAAAATATTTTGTTCAATTTTATTTCTATGGCCGGCAAAACTCTAGTTTTAAACTAATAATATAAAAATCTATACATATCCTAATGTAGACTCTTATGAATAAATATGAATTATTATTTTCAATATCTCCTGTGCTTAATTTAATTTGATTTGTGAAATGCCCATGCATACATTTAAAATCTAGTGTGATACATTGTCTTGATGGAAGAATGTTGAAACAAATATGAGTATTGAAATGGAATGCTTTCAAATCTAAACAAAGAATAATTAGGATTCTAAGATCTATGGAGATATAATAACAGTAGAGATCCACTTAAAAAGTGAAAATTTTAATGAAATTTTTGGCAAAGCTAAAGTGGGCATAAATTAGGCTTCGTTTGGAATAGCTTTCTGATTGATTTCTAAAGCAGTTTTCTTGTACAAAAATTTCATGACAAACATTTTATGAACTAGAAATTTTTATACGAAAAAACTATTTTAGAAAACATTAAGAATGTTATCCCAAATAAAACTTTACTATAAAATGCTGTCAAAGTTTACTGGATAATTTCTAATGGAACCTCTGCAATAAATTCCTCTACTTGTTTTTTATGGAAATTCCACCAAAATTTTGGTGAAATGTTAAAATGTTTCTTGGGCCCTCTCATTCTTCCTCTCTTTTGCAACTTCACAGTTCTTAAACCCTATCTCACTTCGTGAGAGTGCCATTGTTTTGGAAAATTTTTGGTAAGATTTTTTCAATTCTTATATAGATCTAAATATAAAATTTGTCCTCTATCTTATTTTTCAATTAATTTAAATTTTCATTAGTTAGTTGTTGTGATTTAGGCTTCTAAAATCTAGTGTTTAAAATTGTTTTGAAAAAATTTATTAGATCCATATTTCTATTTATATTATAAACATATTCTTGAGAAATATATATATTTTATGTTAGATTTACGTAATCTTTTATTGGTGTACAAATATTTTCATATGAATTTGTATAATTTTGTTGTTTATTATAATTATATTTTTGTTATATTTTAATAGTACATTTAATTTAGAAACTCTACGTTAGAATTAAGTGAAATTTTGTTTAGAAATTTTAGATAATATTTAAATGAACTTTTTATTTTTTAGAATTATAATTTATTTGTAAAATTTTTAACCAAAACTTGTTTATATATTAATATTTAAATATCCATTTAGGGTTTAAAAATTTATCTTGATCGGACACGAATCTTGAGGCAAAATTGAGTTGAAAGTTTCAAAATTAAATATGGGATCATATAAACTCCGATTTCAGCAAACTTATAGTCGAACTGAACGTCTCGGAAAGACGAACCCAGCAACACCAAAATTAGTCAAATCCAAGCCCAAATGAGCCCAACTCAAGGGTCCAAAACATATTTGGAGGGTTCAAAGAATAATTTGGATGACCAAACAAATTCCAAACATGGCATGCTTATAGTCAAATCGAGCGGCTCGATGAGACGATTCCAACGAGCTTAAGATCACCGAGTTCTGATATCATTAAGATATTCAAATGATCAATAAATGCTCCATGATCAAAGGGATCAATATTGGTCGTCCATTCAAATCACTCCCATCTTGACCTTGATCCTTCTCATATTTACAAGTCATGCCACTCTCAAAAAACTATAAATAGACCCCCATTCTTTACATGATGGAGGGGAGGAAAGAAGGAGGAAATTTGGGGAGCTCTCTTGCCACCGGCCACTATCAAGTTCTTTCCGACCATCGTTGGAATTCCGATCGTATGTCGACCACCGTCGAAGTTCTTCCTGACTTCCGCTCGTTCATTGACAACCGCCAGAGTTCTTCCTGACTTCCGCTGGTTCGTTGACCACCATCGGAGTTCTTCCTTAATTCCGCTTGTTCGTCGACCACCACCAAAGTTCTTCCTGACTTCTGCCCGTTCGTCGACCACCGTCGAAGTTCTTCTTGACTTCTGCCCGTTCGTCGACCACCGTTGGAGTTCTATCTGACTTCTGCCCGTTTGTCAACCACCTACAGAGTTCTTCTTGGCCAGCGCCAAACTTCTACCATTTTGTCGATCGCTGTCGGGTTTCTAACCTCTATCGTCTACCGAATACGGTCATTCTAACCACCATTGCCCAACTACAATCCTTCCAACCACCGTATTCTGACTACGATCTTTCTGACCTACATCGCTCGTCGATTATGATTTTGGTGATCAAACAAATATATCAACACTGATTCTTCCAACTCCCACCATATAATGCACTCTATATGGTTTATATTTGCTACATCGAGCCAAGACCTTCCTCCTAAGGAAGGGCCTCATTTGTAATCAATTGCAAATACTAGTGGATTCATTCAAATTGGGTCAAGCCCCGTGGTTTTTCTTCTTTTCAAGGATTTCATGTAAAAACTCTGGTATCTCTTAAAAACACTACATCCATGCTTATTTATATGTTGTGTTTTGGGTCTTCGTATAAGGCTATGACGCTAAACTTTATATTTCTCTACAGCTGCATATATATATATATATATATATATATATATATATATATATATATATATATATATATATATATATATATATAGATGAATTTATCAAGAGTGTTAAATATTTTGTGTATGTAGCTTCCTAATAACCATCATTTTTATACGAAGAAAAGTTTAGAAGTTCATGCTCCTAATATAAAAATCAAGCATAAGTTATACCTTATGAGGTTAGACTTGATTTATATATTGAGAATAACAACTAAATTATTGATTATAGACATTCAAATGTGAGTATGAGTCATATATATACTCTTATTGCAATACTCTGGCTAGCTGCACACTAATAAATGAAAAGCATACTATGATATATAAATAAATGATCTTTGATACAACTGACCATCAATTATTTATAGAACATATAGAAGAACATTCTAATATATAGCTCATATGTTTTATGACTTATTACATGAAACTCAATAACTATTTTCATATGGTTGCACCAGTCATTTTGAGATACCAGTTGCACATGGGCGGATCCATGCCTAACCAAGGGTGGGCAATTGCCCACCTTCAAAATTAAAATTTTATTTACTAAGTTAAGCCATTTAGATAATTTTTTTGGAGGGAGAGAAGCTATTAATCAAATGATAAACTCAGTGGATAGAACAAAACTTTTATGGGTGCCAAAGAAAATTGATGAAAGCTTTCAACATATATTTTTCAAAGATAAATACAACAATACAAGACAAAATGAATAACTCGGTTAATAACTCTTCACCTTCTCACTCTCTCTCTTCTTTCTCTCTTTTTTTCTTTTCACCCTCTTCTTATATCATCATCTTTTCCCCTCCTTTTATAGTCATGCCCAAACACTACTCCAAGGTTTCTAGAAAATCTATTACATTAACTCCTCTTGGAAAAGAACACTCACATTAACTATTTTTGGAATATGAAAGAACACTCTCATTAATTATTCTTGGAATATGAAATATCATTTTGACTTCTATAGCTTTCTTGAAGCTTCCATCTTCTTGAACTTTCCATGACCAAAATTTCTCCATAGCCTTGTCATCCTAAAATGACGCAAACGATGTCATGTCACCACTTTGACTAACAAAGCCAATGTACTTATTAAACCTGAAATAAAATATAATATAAACTATATATAATATAAGATAATATAAGACTCTCCTCATGTATATGATTTGAGTCTTGATCACCAAGGTAACTAGGATTAGCTTCCAACAAAACTCCCCCCTAATCCTAGCTCTTCTTTTTTCAACATACCAAGTCTTTCAAAGATTTTGTAAATATATCAGCAATTTGATCATATGTTTATAATGTTCAAGAACAATCTCTTTTGATGCTACTTTCTCTCTAATGAAATAAAATTTGGTCTCAATTTGTTTTGTCCTCTAATGATGTACTAGATTCTTTGCCAATTCTATTTGCTGATCTATTGTCCACATAAAAAAAAAAAATTGTTGGAGGGAGAAAAGCTATTTCTCAAATGATAAACGCAGCGAATAGAGTAAAACTTTTATGGGTGCCAAAGAAAATTGATAAAAGCTTTCAACATATATTTTTCAAAGATGAATACAACAATACAAGATAAAATAGATAACTCGGCTAATGACTCTTCACCTTCTCACTCTCTCTTTTTATTTTTCTCTGTTTTTATTTTCACCCTCTTCTTATATCATCCTCTCTTTCCCTTCTTTTATAGTCATGCCCAAACACTACTCCAAGGTTTCTAAAAAAAATTTATTACATTAACTCCTCTTGGAAAAAAACCCTCAAATTAACTATTCTTGGAATATGAAAGAACACTCTTATTAATTATTCTTGGAATATGAAAGATCATTTTGACTTCTATAGCATTCTTGAAGCTTCCATCTTCTTGAACATTCCATGGCCAACATTTCTTCATAGCCTTGTCATCATCAAATGCTGCAAATGATGTCATTGACTAGAAAAACCCTCACATTAATACTCCTTAATTTAACACCATTAACCCCAAAATTGATGTTAGGACTAAAAAATAACCCTTTTTAAGGAGTTGAAGGACTAAATTGGTCTCTCAAAATAGTTAGGATCATTTTGGTCCCTCACAAAGAGTTGAGGAACCATTTTGGCCATTTTCTTATTTAATTTATGATCTTCTTTAATGTCCATATTCATTTATTTTCATATAGAATTCAATTTTTCATTGGAATTGCATGTTTTTGAATTCGAATTTGTCCATGAGCTAGGGTGGAATAAAAAAGAGCTAAAAAAATAAACATTTAACTATTTTACTCACATTCAATAATAAATGCACATTCTCATATATAAAAAAATCTTTTTATATTTCATAAATAAGATTATATATTTCACAATCCTATTTTGCCCACCCTCAAAAGAGAGGCTAGTTCCGCCCCTGCAGTTGCAGTTAGGATGAATTTTCTAAAAGGTTTAAGCAATGTGTACATTTCACAATTCTCTATTCGATACTTATGATGATTAACTTATAAATTTCTTGAGTATATCTCAAGTTATGTCTTAGATTCAAGATGAAAAAAATTTAGTTAAAAATTAGGAGTTGCATGATATAGCATGCAGACCAATTACATCGGTCAAGACATGACCTATTTTCATGGTAAAGGGATAAATATTTCACATTCATTCCAGGTGTGAAGGAAGTAATACTAACAATTATATTGTATGTGTTATATATAACACTCATACAGATAATAAAGGAGACTACTATTCAATTTTACAAGAGAAAATATAATTATAATATCTCGATGATAATTAGGAGAGCTAGCATATTCTTATTTAATTATGATTGGTTTGATCATGTTTTTAATAGAGGTATAAGGGTACATATTCTTTATGGAATCATTGCATGAAAAAGGAATAAAAAATGTGACAAATTTCCTATCATCATAGCCCATTAAGCAAATTAAGTGTATTGTACAAAATATTCTGGTAGAGTAAAAGATAAATATGGTTGATTTATAGTTATTAAAACTAAACCCAAAGATACTGTTCAGCATAAAAATATTATATAAGTTTCTCATTAGGAAAAAACAAATATCATAATTTAGGCAACATGCTACTGATGTTGGCAGCTTCATTGAGTAAAGTAGTGATAATAAATCTAATAAAGAATTAAGTCTAAATTCAAATGATATTGACTTAAATGATGACTTTAAATGATAAGTAAATATTATAATTTTTAATAAATGTTGATGGCATATGGTGATGAGCCTCTTTGTAGATCCGTCACATCCATATTTGATTGACCGAATAAGCTAACTTTTTGACCAATATGGTCAAATCTTAGTGAAAGGCCATCAACAACACTCCCTACAACTATGATGCAGAATACACCACCAACTGATAGAACTATAAATTATAGTTGAGCTTTTAATTCTCCTAACTCTACACAAACCACCCAATTTTACCCATATCCACCTCCACCACCTATGAAGGCCCATCACTTATTACCATCCTGCTTTCTCATAGCCTACGTATTTATCATGCCTCACCATCATGATAGTCTTATGCCAGGCCTTGTACATCTACATAATGAAGATGTGAGTGTTTTAGAAGATTCAGATGATTGGATTTATATTGAGCTTGATTGTGACACATATTTATCATATTATATTAGTTATATTTTGTTGCATTCATATATATACTATTTAAGACATTTATTATTAGCAAATTCTCTTAAATATTAATGTTATTTAGCTCTCTTCATGAGGTTTATTTTAGGAATTTGTAAGCTACTAAACCACAAACTAAAAGATAGATGTAGTGTGTTGTTGATGGGGGCCTTTATCGATGTGGTGTTGATAAGGATTGTAATGATTAGGGTAGCAAGTCAAAGAGAGGAGGAGGGATTAAAATATTAGTAATCAAATGAGCCATATGCATCAATTGCATCATTACGTGTAGATTGATTTGCAAGGCTTGAGAAGATTGATCAGTTAGGAGAAGGAATGAGTAAAATGCTAGCCATAATACATGAATAAATGCAATGATGAAGCTAGCTTTGAAGCTGAGATAGGATAATTAGAAACTGAATGTCCTAATAAGTGATTGATTAATGCATATGATACATAATAAGACTTTACCTTCATTTTCTTAACACATATGCATTTGTTCAAAGGAAGAGGCTATCTATTGTATAAATTTCAGGTACTATAATAAGTTCTATATGGTTGTTTTGGACTGCTTGTATGACAATTAGTTTCAATTTGTGCAAGACCTGCATAATTGTTTTTTTTTTTTTTTTATAAATCATAGAGTGTGACTTGTTCCTCTGATTCGCCCCTAACTACTAGCTAGGGCTTAAGAATGTTATCCTATACTCATGGGTTAATCCACAATGGGGGAACTAAGGGCTAATGTCCCCATTGGCTTGACCCATTATTATTAGATTATTAATAAATCTCATCAAAAATTTAGGTTTTTGTGTAGAAAAAAAGTTCGAACAACATATCATATTTTTCTCTACCCAGCTACATTGAGCAATGCTTGTGAAATTACTTTCTTCAGTAGCCTTCACAATATCTTTCCAGCAGTGTTGGATGTTGATGGCGACGGTGGGCGGTGGTTAGCCATGAGCTGTCAGTGGCGGTGGCGACAACATGCCGTCGGCAACAACAATAGAAGGTAGTTTGACACATGTGCTTGCCAATCCAATCCAACCTTTGCTGATGCTGAAAACCTATTTAAAAATGTTTGACTTGGTGTTAGGCAAAGCTATCAGGCTGACTGGAAGATGAAAATATGATTGAAAATAAATTTTATTTATTGTGTGGAAATAGAATCAGTAAAGAACAAAGACTGTCGGCAACTGCAAGCTTCATTCGACTGCCATTTGAGAAGCATTGTACTTGCTAATGAAAGCAGCATCTGATCCAAAACTAATAAGAGATAGGATTGAGATTGAAAGGTAATTTTATCCAGAGCCCCCGCAGGCATACACTTCAAAAGGAAAAGAGAAGGAAGGTGCATGCAAAAATCGCTTAGTGGCAATAAAAATTCCAACAAAGATTGCATCAAAGAATTTCACCACGGTCAAAGTGTTGGATTCCAAGGGAGGGTGGAGAGAAAGCTAATGCCAGAGAAAATCAGACATCAAATCCACCGAGGCTTAGGATAGTTAATTGATGGGCGAGTACGGTTGGGAACCCCCCATCCCAGGTTCGAATCCCCTCTACTATGGCCTCAGCTCTTCAGTGGGGCGACGTAAGTGTGGGGCCGATGTCGGTGGGTGGCCTCGCTAGGTTCCGACAAGGGATTAGTTATTCCGTCAAGCGCTCCCTTTGGAGTGGCAGCGAGTAGATACCCGTTTCAAAAAAAAAAGTCGAAAAGTCATCACACCAACGGGCAAATTTTTGAAGTAGGTATCATTAAAAATATAATTATATAATTAAGTATCGAAAAAAATTTTAAAAATAGGCAAAGCCCATGTTAAACGGGCGACTTGCTAGCTGCTGACTCAGGTATGCTGAGTCAGATGGCCGATTTGCTATAATAAAATATTTTTTTAATTAAATTATACCAGAAAGCTAAAAGGAATTATTAAAATTTAAAGAATTTTAACTAATATACCCCCCAACAAAAAATCCATGTTTATGAATATGCCATCTAATTACTTATAATTATAAATAAACCATCCTGTTCTATTAATTTATTTTGATTATATACCATAATAATTAGATTTTAGCATAGAAAATAAGTAAAAATATTTATTCAAACGGGTGATATAGTAGAAATAATTATAAATAATTAGATGATATATCAATAAATATGATAATTAATTTAGAATATTTGACTTAAAACATTTTAATTCTATTAATGTTACAATATATATATAAAATATAAGATGACATAATTTTATCTTTGAATAAAAGAATGAATTTAATTGAAATTTTATAATAAAAATAAGTTGACATTATTATAAATTTTCATATTAACTAATATATTAGTTAAAATTCCTTAAATTTTAATAACTTCTTTTAGATCTAAATTAATTTAATTAAAAAAAATTACCATAACAAGTCGTACGTACAGTCATAGCTGACTCGATATATCTAAATCAACACTCAACAGCAAGTCGCTTATTTAATGGGCGATTTTATCTATTTTTAAATAATTTTTGATACTTAATTAATACATAATTAAGTTTTTAATGATAGATATTTCAAAAATTTGTCCAGCAAATATTAGTGATAAGTCTCCAAAAAAATTTTGATAATATTTAAATAGAAAATTTTAAAATTAAATTCATGCACTTCCGGATAATGATTTCTACTAGAGCAAATATTCGTGATAACATAAACTAAGGGTTTTTAGGACAACTTTTTTGTTGTTTTGTTTTTTCAGAAAACTATCACAATTTTATTTTGTTGCTATTTTCTTATTTCTTTTCAAAAATTTATGTGGTAAAAAATTATTTTTTGCAACTAGAATAGTTAAGTTATTTTCTCTATAACAATTTCACAAACCAACTTTAAAAATTGCTAGCCATTCCAAGCAAATCCTAACTCGACCCAGAAAATTCCGGGTTCAGTCAACCCGTTTGTTATACGGGTCATGTTCAAATTCGAGATTTTGACCCGTTTATAAAACTAGGTCGGGTTCGGGTTAACCCGAAAACCAAAATCTGCCCGGGTTAATCCGGGAACATCGTGCTTGACCTCGTCTCGTCGGCGGCAGACGTGGGTATTTTTCATTATCTTAACAAGGTGCTTGTTAAACAACAAATGATCCTTAAAATCTTTTATATTTTTAATCATTCTATAAATAAAATAATGAATTATTCATGGATTTTAAAAATCATATTAATAAATTCGAGCAATAAGGTCCAAAATATAGGCCCATCATTCAATAATTATTTTTATCAAGAATGCCGAATAGTCTTCAACTAGATTAAAAAATCAAATTTAAAACTATTAAATTAAAACACATTAAAATTATAAAAAAAATCAATTCACCGGAAAAGTCATCCTCATCCCTTTACCAAATCCAGCAAAAGCTCCTATAAACCGTAATACACTCAAAAGAGTTTAACAGAGTCACAGAGAGATTAGCAGCCATGGAGCAGAAGAAGAGAGTATGCATTATCGGGGCCGGTATAAGTGGCCTTGCAGCATGTAAATACTTGCTAGAGAGAGGATTCCAGCCGGTGGTCTTCGAGGCCGATCGAAGCATTGGCGGCTTGTGGAAGAGCACGTCGAAGTCAACTCGGCTACAGACGGCAAGATGGGATTACCAATTCTCCGACTTTCCGTGGCCGGAGAAGGTGACGGAGCCTTGTCCTGATAGTAAGCAGGTGATGGAGTATTTAGAATCCTATGCTCAACGATTTGATCTTATTAGACATGTGAGGTTTGGAGAGAAGGTGGAAGGGATAGAGTATGTTGGTGTAGGGGAGGAGGAGATGGAGGCGTGGGATCTGTGGGCTGGGACCGGCGACGCGTTTGGTGGCGGGCGGCGAGGGGTGTGGCATGTTACAGTGCGGCAAGAGAAAGATGGAGCTGTAGAGGTAATTAATAGGAATAAAATGAAAACATTTTGTGTCACAGTATTGGATGAATTTGCTTTGAGATTAGTGTTCTATAAATAAAATAATAATAAATAATATACAAAGTATATGAGAAATCAATTTTTTAATTGCACTAATTTTAAAGCAACGGATAAGAATTTGGAGTCGATCTTGACCATATATTTTTGTTCAATGATATCTTCGGCCCGAATTTTTTGAGATATTTATATGCAATTTGTATTATGATATTAAAAATAAAAGTTTGTGAGTTATAAAATAATTCAAAATTATAATTTTTTTTTATTTTGGTAATCTAAAAATTTTCAGCCGTGTTAATTTTTTATTTGTTTAAATATCTTCTAATTTGAAATATTTTGTCTTATTATCTTTATATAAATTATATCTATATATTATGATATAATTTTGATTTCTAATTAATATAACTATAATAATAATTTGTCAATAATGATGTAAGCTTCTTTATTATGAAAAAATAATGAATTCTCAAAGGGATGGTAAAAGCAATGGCTCACAAAATTATAAAAAAAAACTAATAAATTTATTAATATGTTATATTCTACACAGCTTATCTTGGTCTGTTGGTTGGGAGCTTTGACTATCAATATGGCCTAAATGTCCCACAAAAAATATATATATAATTTAATATTATTATAAGAACTAATTCATATTTTTAGAGGGTTTAAAAGAACAATAACTATCACTGTTTATTGTCATTTTTTTCGAGTTATGTTTTTTTTTTAAATTAGGTGCATATAATGGATTTCGTAATTCTCTGCATCGGACGGTTCAGTGGACTGCCAAATATACCAGCATTTCCAAAAAATAAAGATTCAGAGGTCTTTAATGGTAAGGTGATTCATTCTATGGATTACTCTAATATGGATAGCACAGCTGTGGCAGAATTAGTGAAAGGCAAACGAGTCATCATAGTAGGATATCTCAAATCAGCATTAGACATTGCTGCAGAATGTGCTAAGATTAATGGTAATTATTTAAACTATTTGTTTATTTTTCTTTATTCTTCACATAATATCATATAATTAAAAAAAATATTGTAAGTATGGGATCATGTTCACATCATATTGTACTATGATAAAAGTATAATAATCTTGGAAATCTAATTAAGAAAATTATCTCAATGCTTATCAATAGGACCAAGATACCCCTGTACTATGATAGTTCGAACAAAAAGATGGAATATATCCCAATTGGAAGCATGGGGAATCCCCATAAATTATATGTATTTAAATCGTTTCTCAGAATTACTATTACACAAGCCAGGAGCAGGATTCACATTAAGCCTCTTAGCCACAATCCTTTCACCTTTGGTATACTTTTGACTCTTTAATTTTTCTTGCCAACATCTACTAAATTTATCTCTCAAATATGTATTATTAATTTTTAACAAATTTTCTTTCAATTTTAGAGGTGGATCTTCTCAAAGTTTACGGAGAGCTACTTAAAGAAAACAATCCCCATGAAGAAGTATGATATGATACCAAAGCATAGTTTCTTCCAAGGAGTAGCTGCTGGTTTGCTTGCAGTATTACCAGAACACTTTTATGATAAAGTAGAAGAAGGAAGCATTATCTTAAAACCTAGCAAGACTTTTGAATTCAGCAAGAATAGAGTTCTCACCGAGGGGGATGCCACCCCGATAAAAGCTGATTTGGTGATCTATGCCACTGGGTTCAAGGGTGATCAAAAACTTAGAAATATTTTTATTTCTCCTTGGTTCCAAAAGGTTGTGGCAGGCACAAAAGATATGATAGTTCCTCTCTATAGGTATTCATACTTATCATTATTAGCCTCATCTTAACTATTTGAAGTCAACCTATGACTACTCATTAACTACAACTTATATATAATAAGTACTTACATTATTAAGCTAACTTTGATGTAGAGAGTGCATAAATCCACAAATTCCACAAATGGCCATCATTGGTTATTCTGAGAGCATATCCAACGTCTACACAACAGAGATAAGAGCGAGGTGGCTAGCTTGCTTCATTGATGATGGCTTCATATTGCCAAGCAAAAGAGAAATGGAGAAGAATATAATCGAGTGGGATAAATACTATAAGACATATTCTGGCAATTCAAGTGAGTGTTATCGTAGATCTTGCATAACCTCAGTTCACACTTGGTATAATGATCAATTGTGCAAAGATATGGGATGCAATCCTAGAAGAAAGAAGGGATTTTTTGCAGATCTGTTCATTCCCTATGGTCCTACAGATTATGCTGGACTTGAGTTGAAAAAATAATAACTATGATTCTTTATATTATGCTGAGTTTAGTTTTAAAAAAATAATAATATATTCAAGTTGATGAAATAATCGATATCATGTATTGTGATATATATTATAATCATACAAGCTAGTGTTTATTCAAATAATTGTTTGCAATTTTATCACTTTGATCATTAATTTGTTAACCTAGTCTATTTATGAAAAAAATTAATTGGTTTCTCTTCTTATTGTTGATATATATATATATATATATATATATATATAAAGTGAAGTAGTTATGGGAGCTTTAAGCATTTCATAATTAAATTGCACCAAAGTGCTCCTAACAGTTGGCTGAATCGCATGATCAAACTCATAAGCAATATCAGACACCTATAATAAGAGGAGGAGCTATAATTGCTTAAAATAAAATAAAATTCATAGTTTGATAAGTCAAATTTTCACCACATAAGAGAACAAATAACAACAATAAGTTCCACCTCTTATAATGAATTTCTTTACATAGAATTATCGATCTTTTTGCCTAACAACATCCAAAACATTTTGATTTCACTACTTGACTTGAACAAATTGATTTCTAAGAAATTTAGTCATTTGAATCTTATCAAATAAATCATGACATATATATTGTGCCACTTACAAAATAATCCAAGAATCATCACAAGTAAATTTGTCTCATTAGTAAACAAGAAATTCGTACTAAAAAGCTTCATTTGGGACATCTTTCTTACTGCTTTCTAAGATAACATTTTTGTACTAAATAGTTGCTTTAAAAAATAGTAAGAAAATTATTCCAAATAAAGCCATAATCTCATCATTCAAAGTAACATAGGGAGTAAGTTGTATAGAAATTTGTTGTAAATGATTGAATGCGAACTCATAAGGAGAAGGTAGGACTAGAGAAATATTTAATAAATTTATATCAAGTATTCACATACAGGCCATTCTAATTATACAAATTATACAAGACAAGAAAAAAAATGATCAAATGCTAATGTGATTCATAAGAAATACTAATAATAACAATTACAAAAGTCCTAGAAAATTGAAACACCAAGGAAAATTATAAGCAAACAAACTACAAAATTATTATATGCCTCTATAAATGGACAACCACTTCAAAAATAAATACATATAGCTTAAATATTAATTATGTTGAAGTATGTAGCTTATGGATTAACCAAACATATGTAGTTTTAAGTTTATAGATTCTTTCCTCTAATGGAAATTGCTGGATTAACCAACTCATCTAAGAAAACTCTCTCTAATCTTATATATCATTGGAGCTGTACTCTAATTTGTTAACATATATGCTCATTTTACATTTTATCTCTAAGAGCAAAATCACTCATCCACCTGAGCATTCTCATATGTGCAACACTTAACTTAATTGTAATGTTCTGTTTTAATAGCCAACATTTTGTACCATAAAGCATTGTAAATCTTACTACCATCGTATAGAATTTTCCCTAAAGTTTGAGGGTCACTTTTATGTTGGCAAAGCTAAAGTGGGCAAAAATTTAGACGAAAATGATGACAAACTTTGCTGAACAAATTTCGGCGGGACTTCTACCAGAATTTCCCCTACTTATTTTAGATGGGAATTCCACCAAAAAATTGGTAGAAATGTTAACATATTTCTCAGGCCCTATCATTCTTCCTCTCATTTGCATCTCCACAGTTTTCAAGTTTGATTTTACCTTTGCCATTGTGTGTTTTGGGCAACTTTTAGCAAGATTTTTTAGTTTCTTATGTGGATCTGAAGATAAATTAATTTAAGATCTAATCAACTAATTTTTGTAATTTATGCTTCTAAAGTCTAGTGTTTTTTTTTTTTTGAAAAAAAATCATTAGATCTTCATTCGATACTTAAAGAATGATAATAAACTTATAAATTTCCTGAATCTCTCTCAAATTATGCCTTAGGTTCAAAAATAAAGAGTTGCTTGGTTTTATATTTACTTTCATATTTTTTACTCTTAATCATTTCTTATTAGCAGAGTATTCATGAACTACAATTTTTTAAATAAAGTTTGATTATTTTTTTTCATACATGAATCTTGCATTAATACTTTTTCATTGGTTCTATATTAAATGCTACCAAGGTTTTTTTTTTTTTCATATGTTGAATATCATACAAATTATAAGGAAATACTAATAAAAATGATATTATGTGGCGTAGGGCAATGGTAGAGGTTGGGAGATTGGGGTTAGGGTGGCAATTGTAGCTGGAGTGGCAAAGAGGGGTTATGAACATCAATTAGGGCTATTAGGAGGTGGATTTAGTGTGTTGTTGATGGGGGTCTTCATCGATGTGGATTTGATGGGGATTGTAATGATTAGGGTTGTAATAATTCAGATAAATATTTTTTTTCAAATTCTTTATAAGTTTAAATCACAAATCGTCATCGCCATAACATCGATATTGTATTTTTTTAATCATACAAAAAATTTCGTAATTTTTTGACACGAGTGAAAATTCTTAAAAAATTTGCACCTATTGGTATAAATGGAGATTTTGGAACTATCAGATATCCATTTCACAAATCAATTCTATCAGAATTTTTTAAACAAAATAAATTATTTTATGAATATTTTTTATAATTTTTGAAATCATAAAAGGATTTATATGAATTTTATATTAAAAATTGATTAAATTAAATTAATTATAGTAATATTATATTATTATTTTATTAAAATATCTTAAAGCATTATCTAAGTTTTATTAAATCCATTTCCTCTTCTTAAATGACTTATAGAGGAGAATTAGGAAAATTTGAGAGAAATTTGAGGAGAGAGAAAAAAGAAAGTTAGATTTGGAGGTTGTAGAGCGATTTTCATTAGTCGGACCAGATAAAAAATTTCCTCGTCTCGCAGTAACAAATAATTACACTATCACTGATTTTAAAAAAAATTATGTTTTTGATATTTTATCGATTAAATTTGTATTTTTATTATAAAAAAATAAGAATAATTTTGTATTGGTAAAACTTTCACCGCATAACTTTTTATATGTTATAGAAATTGAAATTATGAATTTTTTGAATATTTATTCAAGATTTTTTCGCCTCATGATTTTGAAAAAGCATCATTTTTTATTTATTCAAAAATTTATGTTGACATCTAAACATAGTGACTTAGTTCAATAAAAGCTTCAAAATGTTGTTATATACAATTACTGGTAATTTGGTTAATTTTAAAAAATGTGATTTTTTTATCAATAGAATTTTCTGTTGCCCACCGTTATAACGTTTTAATACTTTTTGAATTAAACTCAATTATGCATTATTTGCTACAATGTATTATAAATGAATGTGGATATGTAATTGAGTAATAGCTAATGATTATTATCATTACTGTACTATTATAATAATACGTGCGTAAAAGACAAGTAAGAACTAGTTGATTTGTTGGTTTGAGACTGATTGACCTGTATAGGATGGTGGGCTGAGTGGCTTTGGTTTAAATATTATAATTTGATGTTAGTCTCTACTAATTCACATGATACTTATTGGAATTATAAGAAAATTATTACTATGCCGATGGGTAAAAAGTGACGACTCTATTTACTGAGCTAATAGTTTATTAATATTGATATGATACTAAAAAACATCGTGATAACTATAATTCTTACTTGTTTAGTGTGACATACTAAACACATAATATACTATTTTGATACTGATATAGACTAACTAGATAATATGTGTATACTCCTATATGATTTTACTACATTGATATCATTTTGATAGTTTTTATCGATGCTTTGGCTTTACTTACTGTAGTGTTTTATTATTTATAGATTCTACTGCTACTGTATGTGAGTTTTATTATTTTTGCACTGATTCAATGATCGTATGAATGCTACTACTATGATTTGATCTCTGACATGCATATTGCTCATTTACTGAGCTTTGAATTCAGTTATATGTTTTGGTGACCTGTTGGGCTTTTTAGCTCATTATATATGGTTAAATATTTTCAGGTCACGGCAGAGGATCAATAGTGTGAGATTGACTAGGATTCCTCAGGTTTTGTTTTTCTTTGTTTTAGTTATTCTTTCGTATTCAAGAAAAAGTAGTTATGATATGATTGTGTAGAATCTAAGTAGTTTATATGATTTTTGTATAATGAATACTGATGTATATATTGATATTTTGATCAATAATTTTATTTATGTTATTTTTTGTATTGATAAAAGAAATTAGATAGTTTTGATTGTGTAGATTAAAAGATAAAAAAATAAGTCTTCCAAAATAGATTTCGAGGCAGTACAAGGGTAGCGAGTCAATGTGAGGAGGGAATCGGGTAGATGGATGGGATTCAGAGAATTCCAATATTGTTCAAATTGAAAGTTTTTAAAATACATGAAAATTCACTCTTTTAGATATTTCTAATACCTCTAAGTTTTAAATTATATTTATTTTATTTCAAATAAAATATTAATGGGCTATTTTGTTACAAGTATTTTGACCATATAGGTATTTTAAATGTAGTATAACATGAATATAATGTATTTGCAATGCCCAATGTTAACTGGTTGTAAAAGAAATTCTTTTTTTTTTTGTATTTATTCCAAGTAACATGTATTTAAATATTTAAATTACCATGTCAATAAAATATTTATGTATTAATGTTATTAACTTAAAACATTTTCTTTAAACTTAATAAAAATGGAATTAGGATAAGATATGGTCAACAAAGATGATTATGATTATTTGTCTTCAGAGTGATCAACGATGATGTGAGATGGTTAGTTAGTACCGATAGAGTGTAAGGACAAATAATGAGTCATGAGCATTGGGGAGAGATGAGGGTGTGAGCGGGGATTACGAAAGCCAAGGGTATTTGAAGGGGAGGTAAGTGAATGCTAACAAAGTAGAAGTTTGTTGGAGATTGTGGGGACTAGGAGAGCAAAGAGCGCTTGCAAGCTCTAGGGCCTCGAACTTCAAGGGCGGGGAAAAGCTTGAAGGCTTGTGTGAATGCGAAGATTTGAAATTTATCCTATTAAAACAAATTTAAAAACTATAAAAAATGAACTATTGCCTAATGGAGATATACAAAACCTCAAATGAAATACATTGTAATTATTCATCACTCAAATCAAATATTTAAAAATTTAAAACCAATATAATAATACTGCCCCTAAAAAGGATAAAACACACTCCATATGAAATACAATGCGCCAATTTACTCCATACTAAAACCCCATAGAGTTTATTCTTGGAGACCCTTATTATTTCTTGCCCGGCGGCTGGGCCGGACCCCCTTGGGCCTGGAAGTTTGCGACGGGCCGAGTCGGACCTGAACTACAAAAGAAGCGCTGACCCCATTTTGCCTGGCCCGAACCAGCCCGACGCCTAGGTATAGGAAAAACCTTCGATTTCCTACTTCATGCTTCTACTCCATGATTCTTCTGGTCTAATTTCCAACAGAGGGAGCGGAGCTATCGCGCGAACTCACGGGTACCTGTCAGGTTCTCCACACCCCTCGTCGTGGCTGGAGCCGCTCCACTCGGAACTCTAGGGTTCAATTTTTCCTTTTTGTGATCCCGCACTTTGTCGTCCTCCCCTGCTCGTCCTATCCGACATGACTTCCAAGTGCCCCGAGTTCAAATTCGTCACAGACGGATGCCTCCAGGAATGGAAGGCCTCGAACAGCAATTTCAAGCTCCCGGAGCCGGTCTCTATGATCAGGTTCCTCTACGAGCTCTGCTGGGCTATGGTGCGTGCTCCTACCTTTTAGGGTTTTGCCATGCCGTCCTAAGATTTTTCATCGTTCAATATGAGCTCTGTTTTGACGGCTGACTCTGTTGGGAGTGGAATGAAGATTCGCGGAGAATTACCCTTGCAAAAGTGTAAATTGGCGCTGGACTCGGCTACGTTCTCAGATGGAAAGAAGGAAGAGATAGGTTCCATGCTGGTTGATATCATTGCTCACTTGGGGCAAGATGTGAGTCACATTTTCTATTTACTTCTTTACTTGTTTATTTTGTTCAGACCTAGGATTTTGTTGTTTTCTTGAATTTTTTGGTATGGGAGCTTTGCGGTTTGCTGGATTGGAGTTTGAATCTACCGAGTCCTTCTGGATGAGTCTGGTTGGGTGCATTTTTTTATTTTTTATTATATTTAATCAATTTCATAGATTTGAATCGCATATTTATCAGGAGTTCGCAATTTACTGTGCTGAAAGAGAATCTAAGCAATGTTCTACCACCGTTTTAATATGCTAACTGTACCTTCTCTAGGATTTTTGTTCGAGCCCTCGGGTTGAGTTCTGAGATTTCCTGAATGATTAGATTCGTATGGAACGCAAGTTTTATTGTTATCTTGGATAGTTCAAGAAAACCACTAGAAAATGACAGCCGAAAAATTTAAGGAGGAGCATAATGTGCCATGTTCTTTCAATGCCTGAGTAGGACATAGCATAGAAGCGGTTCCATATGGTTAATGTGCTGTATTCACTTTGGGTGCAAAGCCTCCTAACAAATTGGGTTTTTTATCATTGTTGGGGGTTGAGATAGAGGGGGTAGGAGGGGTGAGTAGTCATTTACTATTGCAGTGTTCAGAGGGTTTAATTTTAGAGCTGCTGTTCCATGATTCAAACCTATAGCTTTTGGGTTAAAATGGAGGCAACCTAACCAATGCTCTTTGGCCGACCTTTATAAATATGAAAATTTCAAACCTAAAGAGTATTTAAATGATATCTTGCTATGGCTTATGATTCTTTTTCATTTTTTTAGAGGCATGCCTAATAGCATGACTTATTATGATATGAGTTTGGTTGCTATGTAGGTTTGCAAATGGGTGATTTCCTTAGATGCTAAACTATGCTTGAAAAAAAAGTACACAGAATACTTTGTGGTGCAAAGGTATATTTGTTTTAATCACTAACAAATTGGGTTTTTTATCACTGTTGGGGGTTGTGACGGAGGGGGTAGGAGGGGTGAGTAGTCATTTACTATTGCAGAGTTTAGTATGATATGGGGATCATATCAAGTAGATGGTTCATTAGATTGCAGTGATCTTAATTATAGCATCATATTGTGAATTGATCAAAAGAATTGAATCCATTGAGATTTTATTGTCTAATTTGTTGATCAAGATTGCCAATTTTGATGATTTCTAGATCACACCATTAAGACTGAAGTCAAGTTAGCTGGAGTCTGTAGGTTGCTCATGAATAAAATCATGATGCTGGAAATGTGAACCATTGGATAGCAATTAAGAGATAATAGGTTTTTTTTTTTTTTGAATTGAAATAAAAGTTGCTTGTTTCGTGGTGTTAGTTTAAGAATGATAGGCTTTTATATGATTTGTGAAGATTATTTAGGATAATATAGAATTGGATTTAAATTTAATTCTTGCATTATTGACTATTTATATGCTTGATTCTTGCAATGGAATTGAGTAAACTTTCTACCAAAACCCCCTATTTTCTTCTCCTTTCCCTATCCTTTAGTAGTCAGCCTCCCCAACATGTTAAGTTGATAGCTTGAGCATTGTGCCTTTTGCTGCTCCCAAAGCAGTCGGCTACCCCCCACTTGTAGCTGTTGTTACCAGTTATTGGTGTTATCTAGCCTCTGTCCAACCTCTACTTTCTTTGTCACAACCTCCTTTTGCTATCCTAGATCTAGCCTACATGTGCAGAGAAGGGAAACTGACTATTGAGTTATACGGTCAATGGAAAGTTGTGAGGGAAGGTTTAATTGACTCATGCAGCGCTCTTTTTCTACTTTTCTCTATGCCTTAAACAAAAACTTATATAGTCATATGAAAAATGCCCTAGTTCACTATCTAGTTGATCTCTATTCTTTAAACCAAACCTTGTACTTAGTCATATGAAAGATGTCCTTGTTTACTATCTAGCTATAATGTGGGATTCTTAATTGTTTATTGAAACACATTATTCTAAGCGTATGCATTTAGCTGGTCCGTGTATAGTTTGAATTCAGATTTTTGGTTTGGTTATTTTACTTTTATATTGCAAAATCAAAATAAAATACATCAACATTCAACTTTCATCAACCTTTATTTATTAAGGTTGAATCTTGGGTTTTAAATAAGCTTTGTAATTCAATTCATAGGAATGGATGGAAGAGATGGATTTCGAGTTCTATCCTTTAAGTGCTTCATAGAGACTATAATGTTTTCTTGTAATTGGAATTATTCAAAGAACCCCAATATCACAAGGCTAATTGATCAATTTTATCATTTGAAGTTCCTTGCATGCTTATTTGCACTAGCTCATTAGAACCTACCCTTACTATTGCCCATCATGCCTTGCTTTCCCCATTCTCCATCACTATCATCACCCTAGTTTTTTTCCCCACTTCCTGATGCTTCTATACTTCATCGTGCTAGCTTTTCCCCATTTGTTATACCTGTTCTATGCTTGTCTAACCAATGTTGCAGTTATACTTTTTGTGATCCCGAATTTCTCGTTGTTGCCTTATCCATTAATAAAGGGTACTTATAATGTATCTGTGGCTATTTAATTGCCTATGTTTCTCAGTTTGTTCATACAACCATCTTATCTTATTTTTAATTTTTTTGAACTGGCAATTTGTTTGTTCATGTTCTCTTGTGGGACTCAAACATCTTTTGTCATAACTCATCTTATTACTGTTTTCCAGTTATGTCGTTGAATTATCATGATATTCAATTGTCACACTATTTTTGCTTCTTGTGAGGCTCCATTGAAGCATTTTGCACCATGCTATCCCTTTTCATTTCTCCATTTGCCTTCTCAAACTGATGCCAAGCTAGCCATGATTGGGGTGGGATTATTGATTTGCTAGAATTGCCAAAATTAAGGAAATATGAATTAAATCAAATCCCAAATCTGAAGCTAATTTGGAGTAATTGATTGAGAAACTTAATTAGGAGCAAAAGGGGAAAGGGAGAGAGGGAGGGGCCGGCCCCTTTTATGGGGACTTGATTGGAGTGTTTTATGACTTGCCAATCTTAGGCTATTAATTATGGGAGGGAAAATTAAGGCCAATCTCCCATTAAATTCAAATTGGTATGATTATGGGAGGTTTCCTAATATAGCTCATGTTATTTTAGGAAAGTGATTTCAGATTTTAAATAAATTAACTTTGATTTGAAAATCTTTCTAATTTAAAATGCGCTAATTATGGAAAGTAGTGACTATGCGTTTGAAATTTAAAATTTGAAATCAAAGGGGAGAGTGATGCAATCAAGAAAACCCCCAACCACGTGGGAGAAACTTAACATGCAAAAAACAAAGACCCAACTAGAATTGAACTAAATTTACCATCAAAACATTAAAAGAGACTTCTTTAACACTTAAAGTAAAACAAGCTTACATTAATATTAAAATAAAGACATGATTCCACCTAAAAGAGCTTTTGAGAAAAAAGATACAAATGGGGTGTAAACTTGCGGAGAGACGAAAGAGATTAGAAGCCGAGACGAAGAGAGGAGAAGCTCGCAAGCTTTTCTAGAAGGAGAAGTAGAAGAGGAACAAGCTCGCAAGCTTTTCCTAAACAAAACCCTCAGGTTTTTAGTTCCAAAAATCACTTCATCATTACATACTTTTTAAGCTACAAAAACATCATATATATATAGGTAAAAAGAGGAAGCCAAATAGCCCAAACAGCCACCCATGGAGCCAATCAAGATAAGGGAAATGGAAGGTCAGCAGACATCCAGAACAACACCCGAAAAGGCCACCTAAAAATAGGGTTAAGCAGCCACGGGACAAACAACCAGGGGAGGAACCGAAGGGGCAGCACATGGGAGCGGAACCAGCAGGAGAACCGGAACAGCCAACTCAAAAAAAGAAGGAACCAGCCACCACTGTTTAAAATTGCGCAATAAGAGGCGCGCCTCTGCGCAATTCTGCTCCTGGGCGCCTCATTGCTTAAGCAATTGGGGGAATTGGTGAGGCTAACGCCTCACGGGCTCTGAGGTGCGCCTCAGAGGCGCAATTGCGCAATTTTTAGTGAGGCGTAAGCCTCATTAAACCTGTCCCACTTACTTAAGTGAGTAATAAAAAAAAAACCCTTACAAAGCTCTCTCCCCCATCCCGACCCAGGCCCTCTGTTTCCGCCAGAACCCGCAAGCTCCCGCTCGGATCCCTCTCGGCCGCCCATTCCGCCGCCTCTCCCGCCGGCGCCGCCTCACGCCGGTGAGCAAAGAGTGTCCGGCCGCCCTCTACGACAACTCCTCTACGCATTTTAGGTATTTTTTTTTAGTATAAGGGAAGATTTTTCAAGTTATAGGAAATCTAGGGTTTTTAATATTTTGAAATTTTTTTGGTTTGTTTCCCTTTTTTGCATTAGGAAATATGGTTAGAGGAAAGGAAAAGACAAATACGTCATTGCGGCGTGATCCTTCTTGGAAATATAGTGTGCAAGTTGATGTAGGAGGCGGCGAGAAAACATATGCGTATTTAAAATGTAATTTTTGTGACAAGGTGGTGAAGGGAGGAGTTACTCGCATGAAGGAACACTTATCCGGTTCACATAAGAATGTAGTACCTTGTGTGAATGTACTGGATAAGGTGAAGGAGGAAATTATTGCTTACATGAAGAAGAGTACCACGGCCAAACATCTACAACAGGAGCAATTTGATGAAAGGGTCGAACAAGGTTCTTATTTCGGAAGCGAGAGTGGAAAGGGATCTTCCTCCACTATACATAATAGAGGTGTGCGGGGTCCTATGGATCAATACATGATAAATCCAGGAGAGGATAGAGGAGAAGCACAGATGATGCCTGCAGCTGGTACCAGAGAGGGTCGACGTCAGGTATGCATGGATATTGGCAGATTTTTTTTTGAAAATGCCATACCTTTTAATGTTGCAACATCACCGGCCTACTTCAATATATTGCGATCTGTTGGGTTGTATGGGAGAGGGTTGAAGGCACCTTCCATGTATGAGTTGAGAACATGAATTTTGAAGGAGGAGTTGCAAAACACATAGCAGAGTATAGATGAGATTAAATGGACCTGGACTGAGACTGGTGTTACTATTATGTCAGATGGATGGTCTGACATGAAGAGCAGGAGCTTGATTAATATCCTTGTAAATAATCCCTATGGCACAGTATTTTTACGATAAGTTGAAGTTTCAGATCAGGTTAAAAATGCGGAATTCATTTTCAATTTACTAGATGGGGTTGTTGAGGAGCTTGGGGAGCAATTGGTGGTTCAGGTTATGACTGACAATGCCAGTGCATACAAAGCAGCAGGCTACATGTTGATGGAGAAGAGGAAACACCTCTATTGGACCCCCGTGCAGCACACTGTATCGATCTCATATTAGAGGCACTTGGTGATTTACCTCAACACAAGAGCGCCCTCTCTAGGGCGAAGAAGATCACAAAGTTCATCTACAACCATTCATGGGTCTTAGCCTTAATGAGAAAGTTCTCAAAGAAGGAAATCATTCGCCCTGCTACCACTAGGTTCGTTACTACATTTGTACACTGCAAATTTATTTCAATTCCTAATGCAACTTTATTCTATAGGTTTGCCACATCTTATTTGACACTGCAGAGCCTACTCGATGTGAGACAACCTATTGAATCAATGTTTACATCGACACAATGGCTTAATTCAGCATGGGGCAATAAAACTGAGGGGAAGGAAATAAGAAGGATAATTCTAAATAATAAGTTTTGGGCAACTGTGACCTATGCCATATTGAGCACAAGACCTTTGGTACAGGTATTACGTTTAGTGGATGCCGAGAAGAAACCAGCAATGGGTTTTATATATAATGCATTGGATGAAGCGAATGAGTTAATTTCATTATGAAGGATGAGGAACAAGGGGTTGAAGGATGATGAGGACCCTTTGGTGTGTGAAGATGTAGCTTCTGATAATGAGTGGTTCATAGATGATGAGACATATTTGCCATTATCAGACTTGCAGCTAGAGGATCTAAGTGTGGATGTCTTAAGGGGCGAAGCAGATCAAGTGGGGACACCACACACATCTACTAGTTCTGCAGCACAACAATCAAGTAAAGGTATGTCACAATTTATTTTGTGCAATTACATTATATATATATGCAATTAACATTACATTAATCATTCTTATTTAACAGGGAAGAGAAAAATGGATAACATTGAAGATGATGAAGATTTGGCATTCATAGATACAATTGGAGAAGAAGATTCCCTTGATAACCAATTTAGTGAATAACATTGAAGAATGATGAGATTAGATGTTCTTTCTTATTTGTATTTTGGGAGTTTTGATAGACTTATATTTTGTAGTTCTGTATTTTGAATTATGCTATGAGATGCATCTATTTTATTGTCTTCCACTAATTTCAATTGTCATTTAGATGTTTTTATTGTATGATAGTCTCTAACTGTTATTTACCTGCTTAAATAGTTAAATTCTCATTTACGCAATTCTTTGTCCGTGAGGCTTACGCCTCACACCGCCTCGAGGCTTACGCCTCGCCTCACGGACGAAAAACGCCTCGAGGCTTATTTACGCAATTTTAAACCTTGCCAGCCACGGGAAACAACACCAGGAGGAAAAATCGAAGAGGCACAGGGAAGGGGGAATGAACTTGGACACTCATTAATGAGTTGAAACAGCATAGCAGCTCCCAAAAATAACCCAAACAACCAAGCAACCAAGGCCCAAACCAAGAAGCACTAGCAGCCCAACAGCCACAAAATTTATATTTTATTTTGACCCCCCCCTTTGCATGCATCAATTCTCCCCCACTTGAAAATTTTCATCTCCGGATGAAATCGATTTAGAACTTTCCAGGTGCACATGCTACCATTATTTAACATTGATAACAAAGACACACTAAACTCTTAACAACTTGAGAAAAAAAAAGAAGACATATTACAACCATGACTCACATACAAACCTAGGATATACTAACTTGCTATGATACCAACTTGATGCAATCAAGAAAACCCCCAACCACGTGGGAGAAACTTGACATGCAAAAAATAAAGACCCAACTAGAATTGAACTAAATTTACCATCAAAATATTAAAAGAGACTTCTTTAACACTTAAAGTAAAACAAGCTTACATTAATATTAAAATGAAGACATGATTCCACCTAAAAGAGCTTTTGAGAAGAAAGATACAAATGGGGTGTAAACTTGCCGAGAGACGAAAGAGATTAGAAGCTAAGGCGAAGAGAGGAGAAGCTCGCAAGCTTTCCTAGAAGGAGAAGTAGAAGCGGAACAAGCTCGCAAGCTTTTCCTAAACAAAACTCTCAGGTTTTTAGTTCCAAAAATCACTTCATCATTACATACTTTTTAAGCTACAAAAACATCACATATATATAGGTAAAAAGAGGAAGCCAAATAGCCCAAACAGCCACCCATGGAGCCAATCAGGATAGGGGAAATGGAAGGCCAGCAGGCATCCAGAACAACACCCGAAAAGGCCACCTAAAAACAGGGTAAAACAGCCACGGGACAAACAACCAGGGGAGGAACCGAAGGGGCAGCACAGGGGAGCGGAACCAGCAGGAGAATCGGAACAGCCAATCCAAAAAAGGAAGAAACCAGCGACGGGAAACAACACCAGGAGGAAAAATTGAAGAGGCACAAGGAAGGGGGAATGAACCTGGACACTCATTAATGAGTTGAAACACCATAGCAGCTCCCAAAAACAGCCCAAACAACCAAGCAGCCAAGGCCCAAACCGAGAAGCACCAGCAGCCTAAGAGCCACAAAATTTACATTTTATTTTGACCCCCCCTTTGCATGCATCAGAGAGGTAGGGTGTTTAATGACTTGCCAATCTTGGAATATTAATTAAGGAAAGAAATCATGGTAATTATCTATTTGAATTTAAAATAGCATGATTAGAGGAGCTTTCCTAACATAACTCTTTTCTTTTAGAAAAGAGATTTCAAATTCAAAATTATTTAAATTTGAAAGTTTTTGACTTTCCAAATTTACAAGAATTTAAATTAGGAAAGTAATGAATTCTTGGTTTTGAAATTTTGGAGCCTAGGGGAAGGGGGGGATGGTGACCGGTGGCTAGGAAGGTAGTGGGGCCGGTGGTTGGGTGGGGGAAGGGTTTGGCCAAAGGTTGGGGAAAGTGGAGGCCGGCGGCTTGGTGGAGGTGGTTGGGCCGAGAGGTGGAGAAGGACTGAGGGAAGAGGAATGGTATTAGAGCGAGATGAAGGTGGCGGCTAAGGGAGAAGGAGAAGAGGGAGTCGGTGGAGAAGATAAATAACGAGCCTGGACGCTTCCTGCGGCTGATGGGTAATACTTTGCCTCACGTAGGGACTTCAAACCACGATCCCTGACGCTTCCTGCGGTTGGTGGGTAGTACGTTGCCCTCACCTAGGGACTTCAACTTTCATATGAACTCTCAAAGCTCTTAGGAACAAAAGTGTAGAATTTTCTTTTAATAATCATCCATCTCCTCAAAAAGAAGAGGAGGGGGTTATAAATAGCCAAAATACAATAATAAGACAAATGACAAAAGTGCCCCCTGGGTCACATATGCATACTCCCTCAAGTGAGGGTAAAAACGAAAAAATGCATAAATAAATCAAAATACAAATAATAACTCAAAATAAAGTGGTACAATCATGGCCGTCGATCTTCGGCTCCTCCTCTGATAAACTTTCACGGTCGGATGTCCTCATCATAAACACAAGCTTTTCACTTCCAACTCTGATCCTCCAACTTATGTTCATCCCAACCTTTTCATTTCATGGCAGCTTTTAACATTATTTACTTGTAGTTTAGATTGAGGATGCCTAAACCTTTTACTAGTGTTTGATCTCACTTTCCTAATACCCTTTCAAATATCATATTCTATGCTCTGTGTTTTTTCTGGTAATTGTCATATTTTCTTTATTTCCCCTCAAGTGGTCTATCTTCATATATAATCTTATACTTCAACTGATATCTTGCTTATAACTATGCTATCTTCAAATTGTCTACACTATGGTAAACACTGGATATATATACTGCATTTTATTGCAATATTTCATGTACACAACTTTGTTTTTCTTTCCAAGAATTTTCATTTCTTGTCGTGTTTTATTTAAAATCACTACTCAGATTTCTCATATTTTATTGCTTTAATCTTACCTTGCAGCTGGCAATGCCTGTAGAGTGCCGCAGCCGCCTTACAAAAATGGTGAGCGACTGTTTTTTCTTTGTTAATTAGTGGTGGGTGACTTATATATATTATAATGATGCCTATGTTTAAAAATTCTTTGTGACAACTATTTATTTTTGTTTTCAACTTTGATAGTTAATGGGCTTGTAAAATGGTCTAAGTGGATATGGTCGTGCTAATTTTGAATATATCATTTCTTCTATAAGAAAACCCAACATAAGTGCTACTTACATCAAACTTTTCTTTTGCACTCATGTTATTGTTTAGCGAGCTGAGAAAGCAAGTTTTGTCTGGGTTTCGTAAATAACTAATGAGTTATCTCCCTTTTACTTTTTTTTAAAGGTCAAGTTTGGATTTCACATGAATCTCATTTTTTTTTTTGGTAATTTTGGGGATGAATCGGCTCAAAAGTGGAAGGGGACAACATAGATGGAACTAATGAGTAATGTTTTGCATAGCCCATAGCATAAATCTCATTTGTTTTTAATATCCTAGAGGGGGTTTGAGCAAGGCTGTGTGGAAGAACGGATGGGGGGTGATTCTGCATGGCAGATCTTGATTGTGCACCTTGAAGATGATATTGTTAAAGGTTTTTGAGGAGATTGTTCATAAGCTTCTTGTTCCCTGCAGTGATACAGAAAAAACTCAAAACAGACAAGATCTAATTCAATTTACTTCAGTACTTATATATCCAAGTAGCATATGATCTTGTAATATTGAACATATTTAAAAAGAGAATGGCATTTACTTCTAATAGTGGAGTTACCATATAAAAAGAATATTTACTTTGAAGAAAATAAATATTTGCTTTAGGATGAGATGGTAGAACTGAAAATGTAAAGTGTTTGATCTTCAAAGATAGCTTTGTTAAGAGAGACAACGTTGAACTTTAAAATTGATTCAAATATGACTTGGAATAACTAATTATTTCCATTACCAAGATTGCCATACAAATTCCAGAGCTTATTGACAGATTATGCATTAACAAGGCTTGATGGTTACTGAGGATATACAAAAAGATTATCAAGGAAAAAAGTGTTTTTTAAATAAAAAAATATATGATTGGGGCTTACAATAAATATAACAAAGCTACAACTCAGGTTACTAATTATTTTATTATAAAATATATAATATTGTAGAAATATTGTTTTGTATTATGGCTCCACTTTGTTTTAATAAAGTTAGTTACATTTTTTTTAATGATAATAAAGCTAGTTACATTGTAGTAGCTTTATATGAAATTAGGGCTCCACCTTGTTTTAATAAGACTTGGTATGCATCATCCACTGACGTTTATTGTAGTATGAAATATTGTGTCTTTTTTTCATTAGAATGAAAATGAGGTGAACGATATAGTATTGATTCTGTTAGGTTTTAGCAAATTGTTATCATTTGCTCAGGGAATCTTACATGATTTTTTCAATGCAGGCAAAATGGTTTGCTGAATCTTCATTGGTTCCATCTAGGCTCTTACAAGACCGTTGTGAGGTGATTACTGGTTGAAGCCAAAGTTAGCCTTCATATATTATTTTCATTTAGGACTGGTTATTGGCATTGCATTCTAATGCTATTTGCTATAATTGCAGGAAGAATTTTTATGGGAATCTGAACTGTCTAAATTAAAAGCTAATGATTTGAAGTCTAAAGAGGTATGTATTCTTGATTCATTGTAGTTGTTGGTTCTAACTTTGCAGAATCTTCAAAACTTTCACCATCTTTAGAATTTATATCCATCTTGTCATATATCCCATTATGCTAAGCAATATCTAAAAGTTAGCTGAGCTGGAAAATTTTATAGCTGGGTGTGATAGGTTAAGTCACACTTTACACAAAAGCGTGGGAATATAACTTATAAAACTAAAACTTAGTAGTTAAAATGAATAAATGACTCAATTATTTGTGATAAAAAGAATATTATAGATACTAGGAAGGCAAGTTCTGTAAATGACAATAACATTGGCTATGTTCCTTAGAGGGCTTATAGATAGAGGTGTTGGCCTTTTTAGGTGCCCTTGGGATTTCATGACTTTGGATTTTTGGGAGATGTATTCCCTAGATGTTATGTATCAATGTTTACCTTGTGACATTCTTTGTGTGATTCAAATCTTTTAAAGTGAGAGTCTCATATTAAATCTAAATTTCCAAGAATGGACTCTTTAACTTTATCTTGAGATTGCATCCTTTTATCTTTGAGTACAATTTGTTGTGAAATTTGTGTTTGTTTTGCTAACTTTTTTTGTTAATGGTCTTTCCTTATTGGTTGTAGAGGAACTTGTAACTAGTGGTCTAAACTTTTAAGCTTGCTATTAAGAGCTTTTGATAATAGATCTCTGGACAGTGTAATACCCAAATGTCATGCCCCAGTGTTGACCATGTAGTTTTATAAGATTTGAATATTCTAGAGTGCAAATCTTATTTGGAAGAAGCTTTTTCAGAGATGCCACTCATTATCTTCGTATCATGGGTGCCTCCTTATATCTTTGAGGACAACTTGTTGGGAGCTTTGTAGTTAGCTTGCCAACCCCCTTTGAAAGTCCTTTCTTATTGATATCTTGGAGGACCTTGTAAATTAGTTAGGAGTGGGTCTTTTTCCTCTTCTATACCTTCAAAAATGATTGTTCGGGTACCTCTCCAAAGAAATATTTAAGAATAACCTTTTGACTGTTCCTTTTAACCCATCAGACCATTTGATGTCTTTTAAATATTTCTTTCCTATGATTTCTGTTGCTTAACACTTTGTTAGAAGAGGAAGCCAATTTGGAAAGTGTGGAGTTTGCTTCGTTTGAGATTGTTCTCGATATCTTGGTTGAGCTTTGATGGTGCCTCAAAGGTGGAGGGAGAAGTCTTCTCCAATAGAGTTGCTAGAAATTTAATCTCTAAAGAAAAATTGACCCCTTTCCTTATGCCTCCCCTTAATTTTTGTTGCTTTTCTTGTGTCAATAAGGCATGAGGTTCACCTCAGTAGATGCCATAATGGGGTGAGGCAGGATTTATGCCATAGGAAATTCTGTAATGTGACATATGCCATGCTTGAGTGAGGCATGCTTCATGCCATGGAGATTTGAAGCATGCATTAATTGAGTTTGTGCGTGGAAAACATCTCATAGTTTTTATTGATTATCTTTTTCATGTTAAGAAGGCAATGAGGCTCACCCTATCATATAATATAATGGTTTGAGACATGATTTATGACAAAATAAATGGCTAAGATACTCCCCCTTGACATATATCATAGTGGGGTGAGGCATGATTCACATCATGGAGGTTTAGGAGAAAGTTAAGGTTTGAGGAAATTATATATAATGGAGCCAATTGGTGTTGTGCACAAGCTAGTATTCATGTTAGGATTATATAGGTGATACAATGGGTTTGCAGCTAAAGGTCGAACGCCAGAGTTATTGGTCTGTGAGGTTGTGGATGTGGGGTTATTATTTAGAGAGTAACTAGGGAGGTGGCGCGAGAAGAAGATAAATGAGGAAGGGATCAATGCTGTGAGTGTGTTTATATGAAAGAAATGACACAAGAGGGCAAATATCTTACTGACATCCCCGAGGGAAACCAAGATGAAAAAGAGGTAGAGAGAAACATGCATTGGGAGTGGGCAAAGGCAATAGTGTGATGAGCAGAGTTGAAGACATTGCGGGAGAGTGCTGATTGGGAGATAGGCGCGCAAGCGAAAGTGGGACGGGGTCATGCCTTATGTGAAATGCTGAGGATTTCAAGTTGGGAAGGATTGAGAAGTATGAGTGAAAGGTAGAGAGCGATGAGGATCAGGGAGTTAAGGTGGGGAAGGAATGAGATAGTGGGAGCTAATTAAATGACAACAAGTGGGAAAAAAAGGTTGGGAGAGGGGGAGAGCTTGGAGATTGGGTGCCGGGGAGACATTAAGGCCAGAGAGCAGATGGACACAAATAAAGAAATGTTTAGAGAGAGTGGGAGGCTCTTGTGTTGAACAAATTCATTTATGGGAGGAGTCGAGGGCATCTCTTGTCATTGTTTATGAGTGCGTGCGGAGGTTGGACATTGTTTAGGTTGGTGAGAGTGTATATATGCACGGGTTGTGGGTCGTGCAAGTAATTCTAATTTTTTTTCTTCTTGTTTTGTTTTAAACACATTGGTCTGGATATATGGTGAAAAAATTTAGAAGTTATTTCATTGGTTTGTTGTATGATATGATGTGTTTTTTTAACAATAACAAAAATCATTTAATTTGATGCTATCTTTGACATTGAGGTGATTAAATAACATAATATGTCATATTAAGTTAATATAGATCATTTAGAATTGGTTTTTATTGAGATAACTTAATTTTGATGAACATTAAAAAAAAGATTATAAAAATATTGATTATTCTAGATAACATTAAGGGGCTGTTTGGTATTGGATTGGATTTAATTTAGTGGGATTTAGTAAATCCTGTAAATCCGGATTTAGTAAATCCCGAGGCTATTATATCTTGAAAATTGTTTGGTATAACAAATGTTAAATCTTGTTGAATCCTGAGAAACTGTTTGGCAACAGATTCCAAGATTTAAAACAGTTGGAGATTTAAATCTGAAGGAATAATTATAAATAATATAATTAGAAGCTTGTTTGATTATCAAATAATTTAATTAATAATTTTATTACAAACTATAATACAAATTATCAAACAATGTAATTAAGTAATTCATTAATCACTTAAATATTCTACAACTAACTAATAATTTAATTATTATTTACAATGTTAATTATATAATTAATCATTCTATTTCAAAGTCTAAACCTTAAGCTAATTATATTCATTTTTAATTACAAATTATACAACTAATTATTTATTTAAGCTTAATTAGATTACTTAATTACACTACTAACTATACTATTAATTATTTAATTATTTTAATTAATCATTAATATTGTAGAGGTCTTTAAGGATTTGCTAATTATACTATAGTTATGTTAAATAAGATTAATTACTAATTTTGATGGAGGCTCTCTAGGGTTTGCTTTATTAATCTTCTCCATTTCTCCGTTGCTGTTACTTTTCCTCGTCGCCAGTTATTCGTTGCTGCTTCGGCCTCGCATGCTTAGCGTGAAGTAGTGTTGAAAGAGTCGCTATAGAAGCTTTGTCGCCTTCTCCTCCGAGGTCGGATCAAAAGACACGACGGGAGATAGCTCGCTGCGAAGGTAACCATCTTTTTGCACGACAAGGAAGCTGCGCGAGTCGTAAATCCCGTAGTCCGTATATCCCTCAAATCCGCCGAAGAATGGGATTTGGATTTACCCGGATTTACACGGATTTATGTCGTAAATCTGTAAATTCGGGATTTACGTCGTCGCGGGATTTACAAATGTTCAGAAAATTGTTTGGCTGGATTTATGTTAAATCCTGCTTAAATCTTATGTCAAATTTGATACCAAACAGCCCCTAAATATAACAAGCTATATGCTACATGTAATATTATTATCTCAATAATTTTTAAATTTAAATGACATTACTATTTAGAGCACTTCCGTTGCTAAATCCTAAGTCCTCAATGAGAAAAGTGGAGGGTTGCGTCAGGTAGTCGACAGTTAGCGTAAAACTTGTCGAACAATCAGGAAATGAATTCTTTAAGACATTGTATTAATGCTTAAGCATTCCCTGGAGGCGATGCATTGTATGGCTTGAATACATCGAAAAGTTTACAAGGGTCCAGCTGCATCGGCGCTCGAGTGCAATGTTAAATAAGGGTTCTCACTTTATGGATTGATGTGGGCAAAGAAGCTAGTTCATGCAACTAAAATTATGATATGCATTTGAAATATAGGTTATCTTATAGGAATATTAATGAAATTAATAGATATTATGATTTATGGGAAAATAAATTTTTGATGCGTTCAGGAAACTAAATGGGGTGGAGAGCAGGCTAAGGAGATTGATAGTTTAAGATTTAAACTATGATATTCTGCTAGGAGTTATACTAGAAATAGTGTAGGTGTGTTTATAGATAAGCATTTTAAGGATAATATTGTTGAAGTTAATAAAATTAGAGTTAGAATTATTGTTTTAAAAATTATTGTTGATGCTCGTATTATTAATATTATAAGTGCTTATGCTTTCCAAGTGGATTTAGATGTGTTCAAAATTAAAATGTTGGAATGAGAAGAATTAATATAAATAATACCTCTTGAAAAAAAGTTTTTATTGGAGGAGATTTAAATGAACATGTTGGTAGAGTGGTAGAAGATTTTAAAAGTATTCATAGTGGTTATATGAGATTAGAGCGACTAATAAAATTAATAGAATCATAATAGATTTTGTTCTTGCTTATGATTTTATAATTGCTAACACCTTATTTAAAAAAAAAAAGAGAGAGTATCACATCACTTAAAAAATAGATAGAATAAAATTCAAATTGATTGTTTTCTTATAAGAAAAATAGATCGTTTAGATTGCAAAGATTGTAAAGTCATTCCGAGTGAAAGTTTATAATTCAACACCGCTTATTAGTTTTTGATTTAAGATGAAGGGAAAAAATATAAAAAATAAAGTAAAATATTATTTTAGGATTAGATGTGGGCATTTAAAGAATACTAATAACAATATTTTTTTATAATAAGATTTAAGATCTCAAGATTTTGACTGTGCATTAGGAAACTAATGTTATGCTGGAAAAAATAATTATTAATATTAAGAATGTTGCAAAGTATGTGCTTGGAGTATCAAAAGGAAAAATTTCTAATGGTAAATATAATTGATGATGGAATTAAAATGTTCACAAAAAGATAAAAAATAAGAAATTTTGTTATAAAAATTGATTTAGATGTAAATGCTCAGAAAATTTGGAAAGATAAAGAGGGGCTTATAAGGAGTCTAAGAAAATAATATATAATATAAAGAATTTAGGTTTTAATGATTTATATAATATGTAGATATTAAGGAGGACGAAAAATTTATGTATAAGTTAACCAGGCAAAATGATAGAAGTAAGGATCTAGTTCAAGTGAAGTGCTTTAAAGATGAAGATTAAAAGTGTTTTTATTAAAAGAGAATATTCAACATAGATGAATGATATATTTCGATGCTTTTCAATGAAGATTGTGAGAACACGATTAACTTTAATAGCCTTAACATCCTAAATGAAAATAAAAAATTTTGTTTTTGTCATCTTATTAGTGAAATCGAAGTTAGAGAGATTTAAAAAAATGAAGTGTGGTAAAGCAATTGGATCTAATGATATTCAATAGAGGTGTGGAAATGCTTAGGAAATGAAGGGATTTTTTGGCTTATTAAACATTTTAATATTTATTTGAAGACTAAAAAGATGTCAGATGAGTAGAGAAGGAGCATGTTTGTTTTTATTTTTAAGAATTAGGGTAATGCACAAGAGTGCGAACTATAGAGGACTTATGTTAATATGCCGTACATTAAAACTATGGGAGAGAGTAATTGAGCATAGGTTAGACGTGATCCTATTGTTTTCTCAAAATCCATTTGGATTCACGCCGAGTATGTCTACTATTTAAGCTATATATTTATTGAGAGGTTTGAAGAGGATAATGAGGATCTACATATGATATTTATTGATTTAGAGAAAGCATATGATAAAGTCCCACGAGAAGTGCTCTGAAGAGTTCTTGAAGAGAAATGAGTTAATAATTCTTATTCAATTTATTAAGGATATGTATCCTGGAGCAGTTATTTGTGTTCAAACACAAGGTGGTTCGACCAAGTATTTTCCTATTTTAGTTGGCTTATATCAATGATCATCTTTAAGCCCATATTTTTTGGTTTAGTCATAGATGTTCTTAATAAACATTTGCAAGAGGATGTATCCTGGTGTATTCTTTTTGTTGATGATATTCTTCTTGCTGATAAGACTAGAAAGAGAGTTGAAGGAAAACTTGAATTATGGAGGCTAATCTTAGAGTCTAAAGGTTTTCGTTTGAGTAGATCTAAAATCGAATTCATGGAATATAATTTTAGAAGTAATAAATCTAGTTTGGGGATTGTGACTTTGGACTATCAAGTCATTAAAAAGAGTACACGTTTTAGATATCTTGGTTCTATTGTTTAAAGTGATGGTGAAATAGATGTAGATATTATTAGTAGAATTCAAGTTGGGTGGTTGAAGTGGAGGAATGCATCTGGTTGATCTTGTGATAGAAAAGTATCCCTAAATTTAATGAAAAATTCTATAAGATGATGGAGAGACTTGCAATGCTTTATGACACATAATATTGGCCATTAGAAATGAAGCATACAATTAAGTTAAGTGTTGTAGAGATGAAGATGCTCAGGTGGATGAGTGGCTTTACTTAGTCTTAGAGGCATAATGTGAAATGACTATATATGTGAAAAGGTTGGAGTAGCTCCTGTGGTATATAAGATTAGAGAGAGTTGCCTTAGATCTCACATAAAACGTCGGCTTTCAAATGACCCAATTAGGAGAGTAGATGCATTAGATATGGATCTGACCTATGTTAAGAAAGTTAGATGTAGACTTAAAAAGACTTGATTAAAAAGTATTTAGAAATGATCTTTTTCTTTAGATTTAAATGGAAATTTGACTCTTAATAGGACACAATGGAGAAAAAAGATTCATGTAGCTGACCCCACATAGTGCTATTTTTTTTTTCAAACTCCGGAGTTTTAGGATTTTGTTTCAGGGAAATCCATGTAGCTAATTAATAATAGTATATATTTAATGCAATTATTGCTACTATTTGTCATAAAAAGTGGTGTGGCACATACACTAAGAATTGGACCTAGTACAAGAATGTAGACCAGGAGAGCTATACTAAGAAAAAGACTCATTACTAGGAGTTAGATGGAGTAAATATAGAAAATTTTATGTATTTTCATTTGCCAAAATATTTTCATTGTAATTGTGTTGTATTTGCTTTGGAGTATACTAGTGTGGTTTTGAGTGCACCTATATTTTCAAGTGAGTGTGCGAGTGTTTTGTTGACTTAGTCAACATTGGGGGCCCGATCAAAGGAAGGAGGGAGTAGTTTTTGGTTGGTTATGGCTAGTCAAGGACTGGATGGAGTAGTTATGTGTGGTTATAATATGGAGTGGTTAACTCCCTTTCCCCCAAAATCTCCTAGTTTAAATTATTTTGTGTGTGTTGTTTTTAAGACTCCATTGGTGACTGAAAAAGGGGATTGTTGCGAAGAAAATTTTGAAATTGAAGGAGAGATTTGGTAGGTTGATTAAAGGGAGAAAGCTTGGTGGCTTGATACAGAAGCATGATTTGGTGATCATGCTTCACTGCACTTGACTTCGGCAAGTTTTGTGCCTTATCTTTGTGTGAGTGTCTTTACTTAAAATTCTATAATATTTATGTGAAATGTTTATGAATTGTTTAATGTTGTATATATGAATTTTCTATAATTTTCTCAACCTTTCCCCCTTCCAAATCCCTACCTCTAGTGGATGACCAAGGGTGTGAAGTTTCTGACATGGTTAGGTTGTCTTGATCATTTGGTGGATCGAACCTTTTACAAATCTTGTGCAAATTTTAGGGATTGATCTAAAAACTTCATAAATCAATTTCCCTATTGTTTCTCCCTTTGTTTTCACTTTTTTATGTTAGCCCAAAAAAAAAACCCCCAAAACCCTAGTTTCTATTTTACTATTTTTTTCTTTCTGTCCAATCAATTAAAAATTCCTAAAGACATTTAGAAAGTTTTAAAATTTAAAAAAATTGGTGGAAAATTTCTAAAGATGTCCACTTTCATCTCCAAGTAGAATTTTTAAAATCCACCTAATATTTTGAGTCCTGAAAATTTTTTCCCACAATTAGTCAGTTCTTAACAAATTTGATCTAGGTTGAATCCAAAATTAAATTAACCCTCTTAAACTGCAACATTTGACTAAATCACTTTCAGATCAACACTTTACATCATTTTAAACATCTCCTTATCAATTTTGTAAGAAGATCCCACCAACACACCAAGTTTGGTATCATATCATGTTGAACCTTGAAGTTGGGCATTATTTGGGACCTAAGCAAGGTCACTCACTTTGACGTTTGGAGGCTTGTGGAAAGTGCTTTATATTGGGAGGAGATTAAATCCAATTGCAGATACCCATTCAACATATATTTGTTGAGGTGGAATCTATCATTTCGGAGGAGTTGTCATCATATGGAGGAGATCAGAGGTATCTCATTAGGTGGAAAGATAAGCTGCATAGTGAAGATAGTAAGTTGACTAGAAATGAGCTATAGTAGCTTGCCCATAACTTTTGGAAAAGTACAGGAGCACTAACTCTTCAGAGGAGAATTTTCTTGGGTTAGAGGGAATTGGTGTAGCATCTATACCAAAAATTGAACTTATTAATATGATGCAGACCAGGAGTGCCATACTAGGAAGAAATGGACTCATTACTAAGAGCTAGATGAAGTAAATATAGAAAATTGTCTTTTATTTGCCAAAATATTTTCATCGTAATTGCATTTATTTGCTTTAGAGTGCACTAATGTGGACTTAAGTGCACCCATGTGTCCAAGTGAGTGTGAGTGTTCTGTTGACTAATTGAACATGGGGGGACCGTCTAAAGGAAGGAGGGAGTATTTTTTTGTTGGTTATGGTCGACCAAGGAATGAAGGGAGTAGTTATGGGTGGTTAGAACATAGAGTGGCTAACCCCGTTTCCTCCAAAAACACCTAGTTCGAATTATTTTGTGTTGCATTTTAAGCAATGACAAGTTGGAGGGATTTTATGGTAAGTGATGAAAATAATTGTTAGTTACATGTCAGATGCACTAGAATCTCGAACCAAGACATAGTGACATACCATAAAGGGCAAAGACTATTGAACTAGAAGAGGAAACCACATGAAATGTTGAAGGTGTTGATTTAGAATATTGGAATAGACTACCATATTTTTCTTGGTAAGGAGGTGTTGAATCAAAAATTCAACTAGTCATATTCGAAGAGGCAATGGTGGGGACATGTTGAGCTATTGGAGGATAACTAAAATTTTGTGAAAATGGCCAAACTAGTGATTGGTCCTTTGAAAATGATGACAAGATGGAAAGGAGTTCGACCATGACCACTATCGCTACTATGCACATATCCTCCATAGTTCCTCATTCACCCCTTGTTCCATCTACAATATCAATTTGAACATGTTAGAAGAAGGATACTAGGTAGTTCAGTGACCCAAATAACTTGAGAGAGAAGCGGGGATGTTGGATGTTTGGGATAACAGAGTCCACCATCTATTTAGCTTGAACATATTATAAAGATGATAAAAAATTAGAGAGTAGCTCAGAAATAAGTAACCCTTTGCTTTATTTTTGCAAAGTAGTTGGTTCAGTATTGAAGGGGCGGCATTAAAGTTCATTCCATTTGCCTTTCAAAATGCTGAAGTACTCAATAGATTTGTCACCCTGTTGCTATGAAAGATGTCCAAGTAGAAAGTGCTTGAAAGATATTATTTGTCCTGAAGTAGTTGGAATAGAGGATCTCCCATATTTTTTTTGGCAATCTTCCGAAACATAACAATACAAGCAATAGTGCTTCGAGTCTATGGAGTATCTGTATTAGAACAAAATAGTCATAAGCTTTCCATTTGGTCTATAAGGTGGTGTCTGCTTGTTTGGGCGAGATGGTGAGTCGAGATAACTATGTTTCAAATGTGATTCCACCAGAAAATGAAAAACCTTAGATCACATGAGATAATTGATACTGTTGAGTTTGATAGATGTGCCAATAATGATAGATGGTTTGTTTTCCAGGAGAGCAATAGAGGAAGCTATTAGTGAACACAACCCAAAAAAGAGAGAAGAGTGCAAGAATGATTTAATCTAGCATAAATAAAGGCGAAGGCATTACATAGGTCTGCAGGGATAGGCGGAAGGGGGGATGTGAATCATTGTGTACTCAAGCAAAAGAGCAAGGGCACATGATTTATGCCATGAAAATCAACGGTGGTAATGGGTTCATGAGTTTTAGGTTTGCAGGAGGAGCCTATTAGGAGCTGTGGGCGAGAGGGAGTAAAAGTGAGCAAGCAAACAATGGGAGAGCAAGCATGTGAAGCAAGTGAATGTGGGGTTAGCGGGGTGTAGAGTCGAGTGTGGAACTATGTTCGAGCGAGCATATGTGCAGCTAGTCAATGCGGGGAGAGTGAAGGAAAGTGCCGAGGCAAGTTTGTAGAGATAATTGTGGATGAAAGTGTTGTGGTAAGAATTTTGAAGGATAGGACTAGTTGCAAGGTCATGGATAGGGATGGGTGGATGTACGAACAACTAAGACTGGGTTACCCTACATTTGATCCCATGTTGTCGAGAAAGACTTTTATTATATATTACTGATGGAATACAAATGTTTATGTATGGAAAAATAAAAAGAATATAAAATTAGGAGTACATCCACTATTTTGTGGATATATTACACATAAATCATCATTCTAGTTTAACGCGTTCCTACAATAATATTTTCAAACATTTGCCAAGGTATATGAAAAGTTTCAATATATTGCTTAATCTTATACATACTTTCATGTTACTGAAAGGCACATGCCTCGATGTGACACAGTTTTAGATGCGATGTTTTAGTTTTCTTAGTGAGATTTATAAGTCATGGGTTCTAATCTGGAAAAAAAAAACCTTTAAGTTAAGCAGGTGTAGGGCTAGGGACTTCAAAGTCTCCTTTGTTGCCTTGATTACAACCTTGTGTTCGTTCTATCAAGTTATGCAGGCAGATATGAATATGTACTTTTATTTGTGATGAATGTGTGAATATGTACTTTTATTTGTGATGAGTGTGTATTTGCACAAATGTTATTTATGCATGTTCACATAAAAACATCGGAAAAATTTTCATAACTAAGAAGTTTCCATATATAGCTTTCTACTGTCAGATAAATGCATGCTTTGAAACTAAAACCACTCATTCTCTAGTCATATGACTACCATGAATTCACCGTGTTGAAGAGGAGTATAAAATGCAAGTTTGCATGTATGAAACATACATGCTTAAATTTGTGTTTTTGTGCTATATTCTGCTGAAACTGTATTCCACTTTCACAAGGCATGTTGTATCCCTGCATCTGATTTATATCTTATGTTCTTACCTCATCAAATTTTGAATATCTAGCAACAAAATAGTGAACACTTCTATTTTATGCATTTCATTTTTATTGCTCAATATGCATGTATAGGAACTATTTTGTGATCTTTTGTCTATGCTTTGTCTTTTGAAACGCTCTTTGATAGTTCCGTCTTCTTTTGATCTTTCTGCTGGTTAATTCTAGAAGCTAGATAGGATGTAATCTATATGAGTTTCTGATGTTGTTCATTTTAATCAAGGAAGAAAAAAATAGAATGTTAAGATGGATGTATATAAAAATTAAGAAGGATATATTAGGAAATGATTGTAGTAGAGGGATGGTTGGAGTAGATCTATTTAAGATAAATTTATTGGAAAATAGACTTATATAGTTTAGGCATGTACAAGCAATGGCAGAAGATGCATAAATAAGACGGGTAGATAAGATTAATTTAACAAATACAGAAGAAAATAGGATGGTAAATTGATAAAAGTCCTGTAAAAAACATAAAATAGGTTTAATTCTGCCAATAGAGATGAATGAAGAATGAGGATTTATAAAGCTGTTCATAAATAGTTGGGATAAGGCTAATGATGATGATGCAAGTATTTGTACCCATGTAATGGCATCAAGAGATGTTAGCATTGGGAAATAAGAGGCTATCATAAAATTAAAGTGCTGTCGCTGGGTTCACAAAATTGTGCTTCCTGCTTTATTTCTTGATTTGTTACTCTAGTGTGTGTTATTTTCTATGATTTACTTTTTCAAATTGCAGGTCAGAATAAACACACGCCTTTTGTATCAACAAACAAAATTTAACCTCCTTAGGGAAGAAAGCGAGGGCTATTCCAAGCTGGTAAGGGTGGTTCTCACATTTTTCTGAGAAGTCTTAAAAAATAATTAAACGACCAATGTTTCCTAACAGTTTCATTGACTTATGCTAATGATTTATGCAATTTCAGTTCAGGTTATTTTCATGCCTTTCTTATTTGATCAATGCAGGATATTATTTTGATGTAATTGACATTGATATTCATTTGAACTCTATAAAACATATGTAGTATCTTAGCTACCGATGTTGACTGTTTTTTACTATTTTTGTCTAGGCTGTACTTCTTTTCTTTAGTTGCTGATATTCGAAATTGTTTTACCGTCTTGGGCTGTTTATCAAATTTCTCTTTTAAATTTGTTTGAAGGCGTTTCTTGGATCAAATGTTAGGTCGTCTTTATTTTGACCTGAGTACATGGCTTCAAATCAGTAAAATGGTCCCTAACAATTTAGTGGCGATGCTCTCTACAACAGCCCCTCTTTAAATCAGCATCCCTGCATGTGTATTTGGTGCACTTAAGACAATCTTTTACACTACAAATGCTTTGCAAAAGTGTGTATTTCCTTGAAATCTCGGAAATATTGATCTAAGACTATGCTTTAGAGAGTATGCTGTATGCTATATAGAAACCAAAGAACCAAGTTTTCGCTTATACTGTTAAAATGGTAATGAACACCGACTGACCATGTTTCACACTTCATTAAAATGAACTTTGCTGACCACGTTTCTACCAACTTGCATTTGATTGCCAAGTATGGTCTTTAAAGTCAATTCACTTATCTTGAACAGTGGAGCTCAAATTTTCTCTTATCATGTCCATTTTAATGTTATGCCCAACGATGACCTCTTGTAGTCAAGCGTAAGACATGATAGAGGCGTGTAAGACTTAGCTTGATTGAATCTACCACCAATACCTATTCTAGAATTATGTCCACCATGATAACATGAGTGATAAACTCAACTACTTGAATGAACCAAAATATTTCATTCAACACAACTCTGAACTCATAAAAATCCAATAAGATATTACATGCCAATTGTGATGATTGATAAAGCATTTCAAAATTTTCATTCATTCATCTACAAAAATTCTAATAAACACCAAATTTATATGCATATTTTTAGCTTTCATCATATACATTACCTTGACATTATTCGTATCTTACTTTAAAATTACACTACAAAATATAGGGTCATAAATTCAAAACCCGATCTGCACTTAGACCCGACCTTATTCTACCCTCTACTTGAATCAATAATGTCAGAATAATTTTTAGTAAGCTATAAAGCTTAGCAAGATATGCAACTCTAATATTAAATTCAACTATTTAGGCACATGGAACAACATAGAATGCTAATTATGAACTCCACATAAGATTAAAATTATGCTCATAGACTAGTCTAATGTATTTTATGTAGTCATTATAAAATTAAATTTATTTGAATAATAACATGGCTCAACAATAAGTAACATAATCTTTTTGAAGGAAGCTTTAAAATAAATGTTAAATGTCTAATCATCTCATGCATCATGCTTGTCAAGTGTACTATTATCAACATACTATATTAATCACAACTTAACATTCATTTCCTTATTTCATTTATTTTTTAGCAAAGGTATCTAATCTTAGTCTTAGAATCTGTAATGTGTAGATAACTAGGTTCATTGGCCATCACAAGGTAATTGATTATATAAAACGCACACTACATGTCATAGGGTAATAACCCAGTTTGTAGGCTAGCATCATAAAATTCAATAAGCTCAGCTGTTACCCAAATATTATCGCTATTGAACTAACTCTCAAATCAATATCAGGAGTTTGACAATCCGTTTTCCTCCATAGGGCTCACCAAGTATGCTGCCCAACTTGTATAGATCATCATCAACATATCATTTTCAGCATGTCTTATTAAGCATGTTGTATTTTACATCATAGACTATTTAAATATATACTTTATGTATCTTGAATATGCTAATCAATATAATGCATTAGTATGTATATCATACGCACCAAACATCGTACTTTTAAAATACAATTGGGGTGTAAGTGAGTTGAGCTCGACTCGTTGATGAGCTTATGCGGTTGTTTGGTTTGTTGAAAAAAGATTGCAGAGTAAAATGAAATATAATGTAAAATGAATATAATATATTTGATTTGGAGTTGTTTAGATGAGCATAAAATAAATGCTAATGATTATTATTATTTTTGTTTGGCTTTAAGTAAAATGAATGCAGTGTAAAATAAACGATAGTGGTTGTTGTTGGTGGTGGAAGGCAGTGGGTGGCGTCAACTGAGTCAGTTTGCAATGTATTTGGAAATTGGTTGAAAACTGATGAGTTTAAAATGCATAAAAAATGAACTACATATTGAAAGGACCACGAAAACCTTACTTTGCATTCCTTTCTTCATCAGGCAAAACACCAAAATTTTCAAATCCCCTATATTTGGAATGTTTTGCATTCCTTTTTTAGATAACCAAATGGCCTCTATGAGTGGAGCATCTCAAGCCACAAGCTTGAGCATGAGCTCGAAATCGAGCACGTTTATTAAACAAGCTTGAGTTCAATATTGATAAAACTCGTTGGAGAGTTGGCTCAACTAAGATATTTAGGGTCTTGCAGTTTTAGGTTAATCTCGAGTATTTACTATAGTTATAAAAATAACTGAGAACCCACTACCTCTATCAAATTAATCACATCTATTTGACTTCCTCGACTGCTCTCATTGATGCTTTCTCTAGGGAGATCTTTTTGCGACTTCCTCTGTTGAGCTCGTTAATCTTTATCTAGCGAGCTCCCGCAATGACTACCTCTACTGGACTCGTTGATCCATCTCCAATGACCTCCTGCTGCAAATTCCTCTTGAGTCGAGCTTTTGAACTTCATTTACACCCCTAAAATACATCATTTTCATAAAATATTAACATATTCTTAAAACTTCAAACATCTGGTTTCAAATTGAGCGTGACTATTTATCCATGAATGTCAGGATATAAGCATATACTTTCTTATTCAAATTCTTATAATAAATGGCATTCATAGGAGTCTAAAGTACTTATAAATTTACAAGCAAAATTCTAAAGAATACTTGTTTCATGAATCAAGATTGAATATCTTACCCTTCTGGCGATTGAAAATTAGACAAACTTCTTTGTATCGGTCACTTTGAAACCTTTTTCTCTTACAAAGAGTCCGAGAAATGTAAAATTTTCAAATCATAAAATTTCTAACTGATGAGGACATCCGACCATGGAAAGTATATCAGAGACGTGGCCGACGATTTACGGCCACGATGACACCTCTTTATTTTTTATTATATGTGTTGTATTTATTTATTTTCTGCATTTTTTCATTTATGCCCTTACTTGAGGGATTAGTTATTTGTAAGCCCTATGGGCAATGTTGTCTTTTGGTTTTTCCTTATGCATTGAAATATTTAAAGTCCCTCCTCTTCTTTGAGAGGGCTAATGAATGATTATTATGAAAATTCCTGCAAAGCGAGTTCTTGTGAGAGCTTGAGAGTCTTGGAGAGAAATCCCTAGGAGAGGGAATCAGATCACCCACCAGCCGCAGGAAGCGTCCGGGCTCGTGGTCGCCTTCATCTCCCTTACCTCCTCCTCTTCTTCCATTAAGCCGCCGGCCTCCCCCACCAAATTTCCCCTCCAACCGACGGCCACCAAGGGCCTTGCCCCTTCTATAGCCATCGGCCCTCTTACCCCCACCACCTCCTCGCCGCTGGCCAACACCAGCCCCTCCCCTCCTCCTCCCTCCCCTTGGCCGAGAGCCACCATGGCCCAACCCACCCGTTGGCCACCTCCTTCCCTAGTTCCACTTCCCTCCAAAAACCCCTATTTCCTTATTTAGGTTGTCATTAATTTGAAAAGATTTACATTAATTTTGGAAGCTTCTTTCATTCAATTAATCAATCAATTCTGAAATTGATTGATTAATTAATCCCTAACCCAAATACATTGAACCTAGACACCTCTCCCCCCCTCTCTCTCTCTCTCTCTCTCTCGGCCGGCCCCATGCCCATGCCCTCTTTAAATTTTCTTCCTAATTTGGGCCCAAGTCTATGGAAATAATTCCCCTAATTCCTCCCTCTCCCCTCTCTCTACCCGCCGCCCCTCTCTCTCTACCCCCCCCCCCTCTTTTCTCTCCACATTAACTCACCCTTCCTCTAATTACCTCAATTAACTCCCACATTAAGGATTACCTTCCCTCCTTTACCATGGTTTGAAATTCAAATTACAAACCCAAATCCCTCCAAATCAAAAATCTGAAATTACTTTCAGATTTTGGATAATCCCTCTCCCCTTCCCCTATTAGCTGTTGGCCCCTCCTACCTCCCTCTCTCCTTCCTTCTCTACCCCACACAACCCCTAACCCTAATTCAGATTTTAGGAAGAAGAAGCTTCACCACTTACCCTCCCAAACAATTCAAACGCCTCTACCCATGAATGGCCGATCCTGAACAAGATCACGGATTCGTCTACAACGAACAAGGACAAGTGGAAATCCTCAATTCTCCGTTCTTTGACATCAATCCGGAAGTCGATCAAACCATAGAGGGATACATCGAAAGGATAGTCTTCTGCCTTGCCAAGCCATCGACTAATAGTTGTCATCCGTCTAGTTGAGAATTGTTTCTAAATCTTGACGAAGGTAAACTAATCTTCCAAGTCTTGTATCTTCTAGTTACTTTCAAAATTCTGGTTTATAATTAATTCATAAAGGTTCCTGTTAATCCCTCAGCTAAAACTTAATAACTTTTAAAGAGTTGAGTGAGTGGATCATTTCATAGTAACTTATCTCATTGTTAACTTAGGGATTTTTGTTGAAGCTCTTCCATGTATGTTATACTTGATCTAATGGCTATTTAAATGATCTTAGCTTTCATGCATGTAACTTGGCCTAAATTAAATTCATCCCACTCTTGTTTTATTTCATCGTTTAAATCTCTACAAGTTTAATTACTATTGTTTCTAACCATTCAAGCGTGCAAATTTCCTATCTAAACATTGCCTTAGTATTTAGTCTTGCATCACTAACTGAATTAAAAATGAGTATCTTATCAAACTATCGATCTACAATTGAACAAATTTCTTTGTACTGGTCACTTTGAAACCCTTTTTCTTATAAATAATCTACGAAATGTAAAATTTTCTAACTTATAACATAATTTTAAACAAAAATATTCTTAAAATAAACTTTTACCTAAAAGCAACATTTTCTCATACAAATCTCAATGCGTACCAGTCTGGCTCGATTTGTGTGAGAAATTACTAATACCCAGAAATTTTTGAACCTTACTTTTTTCCTTTATTTTCTCCTTTTCCGGCCCCCAGCCTTGGCTTTATTCTCTGTATATTGCTCTCGGTCTATTGGGTTAAGGGATGGAAAATGGGGGCGGTGAAGTGCTTGAATGTTTGAGTTAATATATATTAGTAGTTATATTATTATACTTAATTTACCTTGAAGTATTCAGAACTGTCCATTGTCCATATCATGATTAGTCAAGTGGAAATTCCCTCTGACTGCTAAAGGACAATAAATTCGGCTAGAGAAAAATTAATCCAATTAATAGTGAAGTTGAATAAATTTAGGTTAAAAATTAAATACTATATATATATATATAATAACAAAATATGGATTCTTATGAAAATACCTGTAATTATTTTTAGGATTTGCAAAAATTACGGCATGCAATTTTAGGGTAATTTATGACTTTGTATCTTTATAAAATTTTGAATATTACATTTTATTTGTTGTATTCACAAGTTTTTAAAGCCACGACTATAAATATTAACTCAATGTCTTGAAGTTATGATTTTTGTTAACATTGAGTTTTCTGCATTGGATCTACCCAGTAATATGATGAAAGAGGTTTCTTCCAGCTTCATTTATCATCTTTCATGTCTGATTCATATTTCTCTGCCATCATTATTGCCGAAATTGGACGTTTTGATTATCTCTGATTTTTAATTTTATAGGTTACTCTTCTTTGTCAAAATGGTGTAGATGCTGCCAACCAGACTACATCATTTGGTATAATCAGCATAATTAAGGTGAGAAAATTTACCTTGTTAGCTTTCATGATGTGATTATTTCTGCCTAATATCTCTTTCAAACTTTAATGTTTGGCAGTCTTTGATTGGACACTTTGATTTGGATCCAAATCGTGTCTTTGACATTGTAAGTTGCATAGTTGGCGCACCAACCTTGTTCTTTTGCAACTTTTTTTTTGGTTAAGCTCAAAACTTTTTTCTTACATGTTTTCTTGTTCAGCCTTTAATTAAATTTAACTGTTGTATCGTTTTTGTATATTTGTAATAATCTATTAAATAATTGTTGTTATAATTAGTTTTATATTAGTTAGTTGATTTTTTTTATTTAGCAAGCTTTGGAACTTGAAATTATGGAACTAAAACAGGTCTTGGAGTGTTTTGAACTCTACCATGACAACAACATATTTTATAGTCTCATTCCTATCTTTCCTAAGGTAACTCTTCTTTCTCAGTCAAATCTAAAATTATTGCTCCTTTTTGCAGTAATAATTTTTACTTTGTATGATCTATTTTGCAGTCGCACGCTGCCCAAATATTGGGTTTTAAGTTTCAGTACTATCAAAGAATTGAAGTTAGCTCTCCAGTTCCTTCTGGGCTTTATCGTCTTGCTGCGTTGTTGGTAAAATCAGACTTTATTGATCTTGATAGTATGTAAGTACCATTTTCTTGTTCCAGTATTTGATTTGTGGTTATTCGTAATTTTGCCATTATATCTTTTACTTTTGCTTTATAGTTTTTAATTACTTATGTGTTCTGAATAATTCTGTGGATTTGTACCTTCAATCTTTCACACATTAGTTTTTTTCTGTTTGAATGAATATATTTGATCAATTTAGTCATACATATGTTTTAGTATTCTCATTTGAAAATTGGGATCAAATCAACTCTCTTCATTCTCTGAAATTTTTTTGTGTGATGAGTGCTACCATGGTTCATGCCTGGCAAATTTTTTTGTGAGGCTTCGTTGAGATAACAATAACTTCATTGGTTGTGCATTTAACGTTGTTTTTTTTTTAAAGTACATAACAGTGTACAAATGTTCGAAATGCTTTGCTGATGAAATACACAATAATAGATGTCACCAAGAACAAGAAAAGAACGCTTCTTGACTCCTACAAAATAATGAAAGATGGATTACAAAAGGCTGACTGAAAACAGACGCTTCAACAACCTCGCCAATCCAAATTTTTTTGTGACTAGGATGGAAAATTCTGCACTAAGGATATTCTGGATTTGCAGCACTTCTAGTTTTTAAAATCAAGAAAATGATCAAAATGTTCTCTTGACTCTTTATTAAAGATCAAAATAGTCTCTAACTATATTAAAGGATCATTTTGTCACCTCAATTTTTTAAAGAGGAATCAAAATCATCCCTTGGGGACCATTTTGGTCTTTCATAAAGAATTAAGAGACCATTTTCGCCCTTTTCCCTTCTTAAACCTGTTTCCCTGCTGTTCTCTTCTGTTCCAGCAAGAAAATGTCTGAGTGGACGCCAATGTCTGAAATGCCGCTGTTCAATCAGCTCTTATACCCATTGTCCTTTCTGTTGCTCTCTTCAAAATTAGTGCCAGCTGCTGTTCAAACCTCATGATTGCTAGAATTCCAATGACCTGAAACTGTTCATAAAGAAATACTTGGTACATCATTGGTTCAAATAAAGGAATTGTCCATTGCCAAGAAGAATAGTAAAGAGAGAATCTAGTAGAGATTTCTTGTATTCCAAAGTTTCCGGCGAGAAGTCCACCTTGGCTGTTCTTGCTGGCAAATTTTCTCCCAGATATGCTATCACTAAATCAGTCCTTGGTGCCGGCCGGGCCGTTCAAGTGCCACAGAACCTGCAACGCTTCAAGGTAATAAGCAAGAGTGCAAGAGCTAGTTGACCTTGGGTTATCTTGTTTTCAACTTCAGCCGTTTGATTCTTGTCCTTCTCAGTTTCCTGTCAACCACAAGTGGGCTGAAACTCTGCTGCAACTGCCCAATGTCCTGCCACTGGAATTCAGCAGTTGTTTCCAAAATATGATGCATAAAGCTAAGACTTTAGGTCTGGATGAGATACTTATTGAGATTCGGAAAGTTGCTTGGTGTATTGTAGTGATTTGGTTAAAACTTATTTTTAATAGAAATTTGAATACTAAGAGGTTGTAAGATGGTTGGAGAAGAAATATTTTGATATCATTATTTAAAAACAAAGACAATGTTCAAGATTGTGAGTGATACAATTCATATATGGGAGAGTGTAATGAATCATATACCTAGACTAATAAAGACAGTTTTAGAGAACCAAATTAGTTTTATGCCAAGAAGATTTATTTTGGAAGCGATTTTTTATGTTAATACAATTAATAAAATATATTGAGAGCAACTAAAGGAACTTCATGTGAATTTTAGTGACCTTGAGAAGAAGTCTTATAATTAAGTAATATAAGAATTAATTTGGTTTGCATTAAGGAAGAAATGCTTATGTTAAAGGCATGATAATATCAAAAACCAGTATTATGAAGTACAGTATAGTATTAGACGTGTTTGTGGTGTGACTTAAGATTTTTCAATTAAACTAGGTTTCCATCAAATATCAATTTGTATTTGTTATGGAGGTGCTTACAATTAGCACTCAAAGGGGTGTGTAATCAGGAAATAAGTAAAAATTATAATGTTGGAAAAATGTTTTGAAAATAAGAGGATTTAGATAAGGGTGTAAATAAATGAACCTAATTTGAAAGCCTAACCAAAACCTAAGTCGTAAACTTTGGGCTTGGGCTAACCTAATTATTATTTGGGTCCGATTTAGGTCTAAATTGTAGACCTGAGTATGATTTAGATTTAGGTCGGGTTTGAGTTGACCCACAAAATTGACCCAATTACTATTATGGTTGGGGTTAGGCAGGTTTGAGTTGGGTTAATACTATTAAACAAGTCATATTCATGTGAATTAGGTTCATTAAAAAAAATGCATGACCCATATAATAAATGGGTTAGACAGGTCGGGTTTGGTTTAGGCGGATTCAATTCAAGTCGGGCTCAATTCAAATATTTTGACTCATATAAGAAATATCTTGGGTTCAGGTCAAATAGATTTGGGTTAGGTTAACTTCATATCAGACTCAAACTTGACCCGCCAACTAAGTTGACTCCCCTATATCTAGAATTAGTGAAACAAAAAAATGAGTATATGATGTAGAATTTTGATGGGCATGTTGTTAGCAATTATCAATCAATATTATTGGAAGATAATGTAATTTCTAGGCTTGGTAGATTTGAGCATTTTAGATTCATTATATAAAAGAATGGAGATATAGATGAAGGTATACTTTTAGTGTGAAGGCTAATTGATTAAAGACGCCTCCAGAGTTTTTTGTTATAAGCAGATATTATTGAGGTTTAAAATAAACTTTATAAAATTTGATTAAACAGGTGATATTTTATAGATCTAAAAGTAAAAAAATTATTGATATCTAAATTGAGTATGATAGAAATGAGAATATTAAGATGGATGTGGCAAAATTAGGAAGTATAATTAAGAAGTTATTATATTAGATGAATGGTTGAAGTCATGTCTATTTAAAATATGATAATTGAAAATAGAATATGTGGTTTTTCCATGCACAAGGAAGAATAGAAAATGAGCTTATTGTACTAGGCTAAATTATTATAGGAGAATTAAGAAAATAATGGGTAGAACTTAGGTTACAACGATAGTAGTTCAAAATGATTTGCTAAAGAATTTATTTAATATAGCCCACACCAAATTAACATGAATTAAATGGAAAATTTAGCATTGCACATTTAGTTTAAAGGATTGCGTCGACAAGTTTGGAGCTTTGAAATGACTATAAATGCACATCATTATCTATCCAACAGAGCACGGTCAAAATAATGAATGGTAATTGCACAAAATTGCTTCAAAACACCCCGTCTGAAGTTGAAATTACTCGATTGTTATCTGCTTCGGGAATGGATTACATCAACACATTCAGAATGTTGCAAATAATCAGAAAGGACACCCATATTGCTTGGGTCACCACACGAAAACAACAATAAGAAATGTGCTCGCTCACATGGGATGATGCAAAGTACGATGCGTACGATGTGCGCGAGTGACAAAAAAAGAAAGGACATGTATCTTTGAAATTATCTATATTTTTATTTAAATTAAATTAATTTAAACTTTTATTACAATTATGGCAAGTAATATTTTTATCTAATTATATATGTATATTATTTAAATTAGATGTAAAATAAAATTATTTAAAACTAAAAATATTTAATTAAAATTAAATTAATGCTATTATTATAAATACATATTAAATAATTTTAAGAAATTAAATATCATATTATTGTTATTAAAATTATTCGAATTATAAGTCTCTTATATCTGCTCGATGATCCAATCTCTCAATTTCGCCTTATTTTAGATATCCTCAGCTCGCCGTTTATTTCCCTTTTCATTTTCTCAAACATCTATGCGAAACTCATACGCTAGTCGAAGAGGCCGCTGGACATTCTTTTGAGGTCATTTGGCAAGAAAATAAAACTAATCTCATCCTGTCTCTATCTCTATCTCTCCTCGTGACACTTGTACCTATTGCAGCCAACCTTACGTCACTACTCTCCCCTCTCACGTTAGATCCCGTGCCAGCACCTGCACCTAGCTAATCTTTACTCTATCTCTCGATCCCACATCTTCCTCCACAACTTCCTCAACTCCTATAGATGCTTGATCCTAGCCTGCGCCCTTTGCTCCTCATCCAAGTGCTTTTCACGAACTGTCATCGGGCAACTCCTCAAACGAAACACTCCAACCTCATCCCTCTCGCAAGCCCAGTCCACACCCTCATAGTGCCTTTCCCTCATGTAAACCTACACACCAGAGCCCTCATCCCTTCTATCCTCTCAAGCCCAAATTAAAAAAAAAAGCTAGTTCCTAAGCAAAACCCAATCCTGTTACTCTCTCCTAACTAGATCTAGCTTTTGAATTCCTTCAGACCTTGTAGACCGTCGCTCCAAACTCCTTCCCTCCTTCAACCTCTTCTATCAAGTTGCCGCCGCTGCCTCAATCCGACTCTAGCAATTTTATGTTCCATCCCTCCGATCATATTTAGCGTGGGCTGCTCCTCTCAAAGCTTATCAACCTCAACCAATGCCTAGCTCTATTGACCTACACACAACTTCAAACCTCCAAGTTACCAAACTCTTTCATATTTCTCTCTCGGGATCTACTTGATAGATCGTTGATCTTCTCGACATTTCTTTGATGACTAAAACCAACAACACCCTCATATTCCCACATCAACAACTCCTCTTAGTCACTAATCACAACACCGAACCATTAGCAACTTCAAACCCAAAGTTCATTATCGACTATGTTCCTCTCTCTACTTCCCTCTCTCATTTCCTCTAACAAAAAATAGAGAAAAGAAAAAAAAGAAAGAAAGAACAAAATGAAATATTAAAAAAATATTTTGGATCTCAACAATTATGCCTTTTCATTGCACATTCTTTGGTTTTCTCATTCGCACGCAAAGGCTAAAATTTAAGGGTAACTTTGCCTTGCCGATAACAAGTATTCTTGTGCATGATTCTAACAGGACGGAGAAAAATGCATGAAATAAGTACTCTTATGTGTTGTTCCAACACGATGGGGAAATTCATGTGTGCGCCTTCATACATGTATTGAAGGCCTATTCATGCTTTTTCAAGCATGGGGAAGACATTGAGATATTGCCAAAATATGGAGACATCGAATGGATCTATAGGATGAAGAATCTAAAAGAACTTTATGGGCATTAAAATAGTCAATTTAAAGGGTAAAATGCAAATTAAAAAATAAAATTTAAACCTCCTAAATGTAAAAAATTGAAGGTGAACACAAAGACTTACATGAGAATTAATGGTTTGCCTAAGAGCGTGAACAAAACATCCTCATCACACATAAAACTCACTTTTTGATTGTATGAGAATTAGGTGGAAATGAACTAAGCATAACCCACCTATTTATAGAAGAAAAATGATATGATAGGGGGTCTCAATACATAAAATATAATCATATACAAACAAAATTATAATATTTTGAAAATACAAAATATATTCTTATTTGTAATTCATTGTAACTGGAGCTGTATCACATACTCGCAAGCAAACAAATTGCAATAATTAAAACTCAAAATGAAAAGCTATCCATGCAATTTAATGAAAATGAATATATGCAATTGACTAAAATTTGATATTTTTCCAATGATGTGCACACGTCAAATTGAAATTCAACGCATAAAAATTGTGTAAGTGTTTCATATAAGTGAACCAAAAAGTGAACAAATATATCACGCAAGTTTATTAAAAATCGTACATGTATAAGAAAGTACATCCCTATCATTGAAAGCAGAATCATTTGCTTGTGCTTCAACAAATGTGAAAAACACTCAAACTTAATGTCAAAGAATGCTTTGCATGTTAAAATAAAATGAATATAAATTATTCAGCTCCAAAAATTGTGCAAAATGTATTGAAGGATGTGCCAGTATTTTGATGTGCCAGTATTTTGAAAATTCAAGCTTCCTTTTTTTAAAATTCAAACTCAAAAAAATCAATATATATATTTTTTAAACAATAATTATTCAAACAATCTCTCCTAAATGGTAGCCGTGTTGAAAGTGAATTTCAACCAGAGGAAATCCGATATTTAGAATGTTAAATCCCGATGCAGTTCTTTTCAAGTTCAAATTAAGATAAAAATACAAAAATTCTCCAGAAATTTACAAAATAAAAAATATGCAAGCCAAAATGATCAACCTAAATTTAAAGCAACAATCCGTCCTCCTTAAGCAATGGTTTGTTGAGAGTAATAAGTTTATGATAAGCCTAAACTCACAAAAGCTAATGTTGTATTAAGCATATCGCTATTATCTTTTTCAAAATATCTCACAACTTTAAGGATGTTGCACATGTTCTCTAACTGGATAGTTTTGCCACAAATGACACTTATGACCAGAGATCTCTAATCAGTGCATTTCGCCACAAAATATCACAATTAAATTGCTGCCACGAGCAAAGTCAAATGTTCCTCAATGGTTCAAGCCCTCTTGAGTTTTGAATTAGTGTACTTGATAAGACATTCTTTTGTCTGCTATGGTTGACTTCCAATAATCTTCTTAGAAAAACATTCACCCTATTACTATATGGTCCTTTGGACGATACAATCTATGACTTTTGGTAAGTATCCTTTGGTTAGGTTGGGTTGGTTTGGGGTGTAAACGAGTCAAGCCGAGCTCGAGTCATGCCTAACTTGAGCTTGGCTCGTCGGCCAAATCGCGAGCTCGAGCTTGGCTAGTGGTAATAAAGGCGGGCTCGTGAGGTTGCTATTGCCACAGGAAGAACGGTTGGTGATCATTGCGTTGGAGAAGAAGAATGGTGCTACTATGATTGCAGCTTTTTCTCCAGATAAGTTGGCTTAAACAAAAGCATGTTGGCGAAATTAATGAAAGCTGCAGTGTATGCAGCTTTTGTAACTCTACTTGAAAAAGGAAACTTTAGTTATTGCAGTTTTTTTGGGTAAACTATGAAAATATTATTATTATTATTTTAATTTCTAATAGCTAATACGAGCCAGCTCGCGTGCTCACAAGTCGAGCCTCGTCAAGCTCTAACTCAAGCTTGAGGCTTGATAAGCTCTACTTATGAGCTCCTTATCGAGTCGAGTTCGAGCAGGCTCACGTGTTGACTCGGCTTATTTTCACCCGTTGGGCCGGTTGTCTTCGCTGACTAAATAAACCATGATCTATGACAATTTGGTATGATGGAATCGTAAGATCTTGATTGGGTTCACCATCATTTCCTAGCCATTGGCATCTAACTAATGTCAGTAAATTTTCCTATCCTAAAATCTAAAATTGATGCTATTATATGCTAAGTATTTAGCATTTAGTGATACGCCTTAATCAAATGTTTTCTCTCCTCATTGATTGGAGTAATAAACAATAGGGGATTGCGCCTATGAGAAATATGAAACCAAATCTTAAACTCCTCGCAAAATGAAGGTAAAATCTCTTGGTGATGTTTTATCCGTAATCTAATATTCCTTCAAAAATTTGACCTGGGCACTCAACTCTCATAAGAAGAGTAGGGCATGAATTTTTGAAGCCCACAAATATTATGATGTTGGAATATAATTTGTTATGATTACAAAGGCCCTACGATCTAACATTTGTTCTTCTTACTTGAAAATATTCTGAATGCCCTCTATTTATGCCATTTTTGCTGAAATTTTGTCTAGTGGGTACCTTGTTTATATTTAGTTTTTAATGCTATATGCACCGCCTGGATTTTTTTTTTTTAAATAGATAATCCTTCAAATACCATGTTAAAAACAGAAAAAAAAAAATTGAATGCTGAGATATGATCCTATGTTATTGCTATTAACGGTATCCTAAACGTTATTTATGATGAAATACTAGATGACTTATATTGAAAATTACACCGGTTGATTATATTGTGTAGCACGTTGTGTTGATAATTGTTTTCATTTTGTTTGAATTATGAAGATTATGCTTTCGGCTAGCATTCTTTGTTATAGACCATTATTTTCATGATATTAATGATTTTATGATACACCTTTTGACAGATTTATCTTCTTAACTAGGAGTATTTATTATGTTGAAATTATCTATTAAATTGTTACATATTATTTGTCTCACTTAATTCACGATTTCTTGTTTCATCCTTATATAAGAAGACTATTTTCTTTCATTTATGAAACAATTCTGTCAGAGTTTTGTTGGGTCTCATTTGATTTTTTTTGTAGATAGAAATTTGTTTTAGAAATTATTTCATTTTTACTCTATTTGTGTGTGGAAATGATGTTATCACTATAGAGAGATTTTGAAGGGAGTTTTTACCCTAAAATTTTGTTAATTTTGCTTTATCTGATCTGCGTTATTATTTTAACTTTCAATGATTTTAAGTACATAATTTGCTGTATGGTCCATCCCACTGTTTGTTTTTCTCAAGATATGCAGATGCTTGCCTGTGTGTATGCATGCTCAGGGCTTTTAGTCTGCACGTTTTTTCTTAGTCCAATATCCCTCCGCTTTCTAATATAATTTCAGACCAGTTATTTGATTGTACGTTTGTTGATTTTTAGTTTAGTCTTTTTTTTGTTTATTTAATCGTATTTATTATTACTTTCAGATGTGCCCACTTACTTCCGAAGGATGAGGAGGCATTTGAGCATTATGATGCACTCATCGCAAAGCGGTTTGAAGAAGTTTGTTCTTTCTTCTTATGTAGTTTTATTTCTAAAACTTTTGGTTTCCTGCTAGATGTTTGAAGAAATTATTTCATCATTCTTTCTTGTTCCCAGGTATAGCATATTCTTTAGGGAATTATTTTTAAATTCTCCAAGGGCTAGGTCATTGCTCATTAAAAGACTTAATGATTAGGCATTTCGGTAATGCAGTGGGCATCGTGTTGTTGATATTGGATGCAAGTTACAACATGTATATTTTGGCCTGGGAAACTTTTGATGATTGTTCACTGTTACAGCCCATGCTTGTGGTTATTGATCACTGGCACAGTACTAACATCTCAATGCATCCATCCACTTTTCTTTAAATTATCTACATAATTTAACAAAAATAGTTATAACCTAAACCCGCAGTGGGGATAAGCACCGAAACCAAAACTTTATAAATATAAATTCACCTAATTCTTCAAAACTCATTGCCAATGGATAAAGAAAGCCCTTTAGATATCAACAGCAAAACCAGATCGAACATGTTATAACAAATTTGGTATTCTGCCCAAGCATCCCCCATATGTTCTGTACTTGATTCATAACAATGAAGTTTTTCTTCTGCTTCCCATATGCTAGTTGTCAAGTTTCTTATTTCTCAGTGAAATACTAGGAAAGAAGATGAAGTTGCGGTTGGAAAGTCATTGTAACAAACGCTTTTGGAGTGTGTTTTTTATATAGGAAGAATCTTTTTTTAACATCGTCCAATTGTTCTTGATTTGACCCCTTCAATATTGAGATATAATTGTATCAACAAAGGAATGGGATCCATGACTCCAACTTGGGGTTTGCTTGGTAATGAAGGGTGGAAACGTACTAGCCTCTCTTACCTGCATGGTTAAAGAAATCCAGCTAGTGGCAGAGGTCGTCAGAGGACTACCTTTCAATTGTCTGTTTTTTTTGCTTACCTTCTCAGCCTTTGTGCCACCTTAACATTGAGATGAAATTGTATTTATCATCATACATTAATAAATACAATTTCTTCTCTATGATCAATACAATATAATCAATTTCTTCTCAGCCTTTGTGCCACCTTCAAAAGCTGCCATTTCTCAAATATGACTGATGTTAAATGAATGAATTCAGTTACGCCTTTATACTTTTTTTGTTGATTAATTTCCTTCCTTCTGGATCCCTTTATATCCCTTGGTTGCACCCCATTAGGAGGGACCGAGAAGGAATATGCAGGCTGCAATACTTTCCCATCCCCACTCTTTAGATCTAACTCCCATTTGACTTGTCTTCTGAATTATTACGCTTAAATATGTTTTATGTTTCATCCATACAGAAAGTTCCCATTATGACTTCTGCAGGTTATGCTTGATTTATGCTCATGTGGTTAAGATGCTTATTCTTTTGTAAACCCCCCTTTCAGGTTGTGGAGATATTCTTTTATTTAATATGTTGCATCAAAATGTTATCAATGGCTTTCATTATTTGTTGGAATTCCAATAAAATATGTCAAGATTTATGGAATAGTCCTAGTGATGGAGACTTCATGATCTCTTTGGGACTGTAGCTAATTATGATCCTTGAGATTCGTTCTCTTCTAAGATTAGGTTCTCTTCTAAGATTAGCTTCTTTCGACCTTCGGCTCTCAGTAATTCACTTAGTTACAGGATTTTCAATTATTTATTGTAATTGCCTTTTTGAATCATTTGAATCATTTGCAGATGTTTGTTGTGGGCCTTTCATAATTCCTTTGCTACGGGTCTTTTACAACTCCATACCTACGAATTCTTTAAAATTCGCAATTATTTAGGGATCAAGGCTTCTATAGAGGTGAATAGGTTTGTGATTGTAAGGAAATTCTTATGGTTTTTTTTATTCTTGGATAAGGTTGATGATTTATTCTTTGTTTTTTTTTAATTTGTAAATTCATGAAGGTTGGGCGATATAATTACATATATGGTGGTTTGAGACATGTTAAATACATTCTATTTTGATTCTACTTTATTCCGGTTGATTTCGCTTTGATTAAAAAAATTTTGTTTGGATGTAATTGCCTCTTCTAATGCAAGTGGAGATTTAAAATTTTTGGGGATTATTTCAGTGTGAGGTTTGATTCTTCTATTTATTAATCTTTCATTTTCTCATTCTTATTGTGTAATTTCTAGTGATTCATATGACTGAATGTTTTCAAATTTGATACAATTTGTTTTTGATGGCCACAAGACTTTCAGTTTTTTGTTTCCATGCCTTTAAATTTCTATGGCTTATTTCTTTTAGATGGCTATTAGATTTTCGTTTGTTGTGGATTCTTTGTATTTTTTGTTTTTATTTATAGGATGGTTATCTGAGGTGTGTGATTACGAATTTGAAAGTGTGGGCTTGATTTTGTGCATTTCATCATATATTTGCATTTGAAAATCTTAAACCATAAGTCGCTGACAATTGAATTAGTTTGGTATTCGTTAAACAAATCATATCTGTGTGTTTTGCTAGTCTCATGAGAGTTTTTTTAACCTAATAAATATAAATTTAAAGTTGTCTTCATCTTTTATTTTGGAAATTAGTTATGATGTATTTATTGGTGGTAATTTAGAATCATATTTGCTTTATCATTACATGCATTACATCATATTGAACCATCCATTAGTTATTTGTATGATTTACAAGAAAATATTCACATGAAATTTACTTTTGATGATTACAATAATATGTTTGCTGAAGATACAAATTATGGAATTCAAGTTTGGCGATAAGTTCATGGTTTATTTAAAAAGATTTCTTATGTGGATCCTTAAGAAATTAACTTATAGAAAAAAAAAAGACGTTACATGAGCAGTCATTATATTGATAAGAATGGTAGTGAGTTAAAACTAATAACAATTTTTTTGCAATATCAAGTTTTTATTGTAATTTATTTGATTTGACTTTCTAATATAAATCGTCAACCAATGTTTTGTTGATCTCTATTTGTTTATACTTTAATTCATTAATTTATATTAATTGGTTTGTTTACGTGATTGAATTTTGTCAAAATTTGGTGCAGCATTAGTTTGAACCGCGGCATGATTTTCAATCTTTAATATTTTTTCATATTTCCAAAATTTAAAGTCTTGTTTCTGTTTGAAGATTTTAATTATTATTAGCGTCGGATTCTTCGATTTTTTATTGTCATCTGATGGGACAAATAATTATCTTAATTATTGGATTCTGAATTGTGAATTTGAAAGTGTCATGATTTTATGCATCTCATCTTTGATTTGCCTGTGAAAACCCTAGATCCGAAGACAGCTTGTATTACCCAACATAGACATTATAGGCATCCATCAATAAAATTGTTTGAACACTCAACCTTTTGGCTTCTTAACAACTTCATTCTTTAGTCAACCCTGTGCTATGGCCAGTTTAGTAAACTTTTATACTTATGTCCACTGTTTCAGCTCTACCTCATGTTTACAACTAGCAGTAACTGATACTTAGGAAGCATTCTCCTATAATTTTACCTCAGTATATGCATGTAAAACACTTAGTAATATGTAACTTGATGTTTCTTTTGCCATTACTTCCTAAGAGCTGTCTGCTGTCCAGAGAGAGCATATTGTATTGCAAGTTTATCTTATCTTTGAAGTTAATTTGTGTGTGATGGCTAATTTTCCTAAGTCGAAAATTCCTTCTGACATTTGACATGTTTTGAGGCGAGGTTTAAAATTGTGCAATTGGGTATTGAGGTGTTTTTTGTTCATGAGGTGAGGTGTAAGCCTCAAAATAAAAAAATGTGTAAAGTGAAAATAAAGGTCAAAAGTGATTTTATATAATACTCAATTAATATGTTAAATGATGACAAATTAACTTTTTATTGAACTATGAAAAAACAAATTGACATATATATGAAAGAAAAAAATTGCACCAGACATAAAATGGTAAGTGATAAATTATGATAAATAGAATTGAAATCTAAATTTTACCAAAGCAAAACAATATTAAATATAAGAATTGCATAAAATATCATATAACGTTAAGTTCAACTCCAAATTTCTTCTTTTTCAGTTCCTTACTCATCCACATTTAATTATTAAAGAAAGCTAAAATATTTTGGCAACTCAGAAATCATCTGCACTGTCATGACTGAGGGGTTTTTGTTTTAGCCGTCATAACAAATTGGTCTCTCCAGTGGCTCATCCGGTGGAGTCCAATGCCTCCCAATCTACTTCTTCATTTATTTCAGTCATCTTCCTTTTTCATAAATATTTTTCATCAACGTAAAGATGAGATTAATACTCCAAAATTTTTAGAGGAGGAGATGGTGGTGGTTGTGTGCAGCTTTCAAGTGTCGCCGACGACGGCTACAATGGTGGTGTTTGCGGCGTAGGCGACGGGCTAGAGGTCGAGGCAGTCGAGAGAAAGTTGTTGCGGCCCGAGGGTGCATTAAGGCGTAATTTATTCAGGGCTTAGTTTATGTTTTAGGTAAGTTTTAATAAAAAAAATATAAATAGGGGGAGGCGTAAGCCTCACACTAGCGAGGCAAGTCACAACTCAAGACAGGCCTCAGCCAAGTTGAGATGCAAGCCTCATAAAAAAAGCTCGAGACGTTTTTCAATAGGATTGCATTGAGGCGGGCCTCATATTACGTAATTTTAAATAATGTTTTGAGGTGACTGAGGAGGTTACAACTGGTTTATGATTTTTTCTAGATTTTGAAGGAAGCTTATTTTTTTGGTCAGCCTATATTTTTGGGAATATTTCTTCTACTTTTTTTTTTTTTTTTTGGTTTCATCGCATTACTGTAAAGCTCTAAAATTTTGGGAATTTATTTCAGGCAAACAAAATTGGTAAAATAAATTTAGCTGCTACTGGAAAAGATCTTATGGAAGATGAGAAGCAAGATGTTACAGTTGATTTGTTTACCGCACTGGACATGGAGAGTGAAGCTGTTATGGAGCATGCTGCTGAGGTCGAAAATAACCAGAGTTTTGGTCTTCTTATTGGTTTTCTTTCAATAGATGACTGGTATGCTTTGCTGGAAAGTTATATTCATACTGAATTTGGCTCAAATGCTGTTGATTGCAACATTGAGATCCATTGCATCTCTGCTAGTGTTTGGTTTTATGATTGATGGAACTTGTTAATTTTATACTTTATTGTGGATGTATTTCCTCATCATTGTTTTTCTTGTATTTATAAATCATAGACTAATCTTGTGTGCTCAATGGATGCGTAAGAGTCTTATGGTCATATTTGAAAGCATGTTATATTAAGGAATAGAATGCTGTGTATCATGTGTGTGTTAATGGGCTTTGGTATGAGGGTGTGGTGTACTAGTTTTAGCTCTAGGATGTGACAGTGGCAATTAAAAAATGGCTGAAAGAAAGAAAGAGAGATGGACCGGTCAAATCCTGTTTTAAATCTCATTGGTGTCCTCAATGCACCAATTCCTGGCATCCACTACTTCCACAAGCGCTTCTTCTGAGCTCACATAGTTAGAGTTTTCACAAGTTATACAGGATTTTGGGAATAGAACCATCAAGCAATATGGCTAGAATGCTTTAGGATTTGTAGTCAATAGTTTAAGATAAATTTTGAGGCTTATTGATATTTAGGCCCCCTCATTTATCTTGCATAATAATGGATTGTATTTATATTTGATCACGTTCATATGTACGCCTTAGTAGTAAATCAACTCTATATTATTAAGCATTCTATTTACTTAAAAATATCTGTACATTGTAATAGCTGCTTTTATTATTTATATTACTGTGAGGTGTAATATAAGGGATATTTGTTACTATAATAAGAGCACTATTTAATTTAATTAATAAATGTGCATACCAATATTTTAATGTGGTTGGTATATAATAGTTTAATTCACTAGTTTCTTATAATATTGTTAAAATTCTTGAATGTAACTAAAATTTCATCATTTATCTAACTCTTATAAATTTTGCTCGCTAATTTATAACATTTATCCATATATTTGTATGCAAGTCAAATTTCTTATTTTGCAAGCTGTTGAAATTACATTGTTTTAGCTTCTGTTTTTGTATCACATGGCATACATGATATTGTTGTATTTAAAAAAGAACTAATGAGCATAGGGGAAGAAAAGAAAACGAAAACAAAGTTGTCGGTGTTTTTCTTTTTTTTTTGTAGTTGGTTAAGTGGAGCCTTGTACTTGCTTTGAGTTTCTATTTTACCATCTTATGCTTTATGCTTCATCGGGGTACGAGAGGGGACTTGGGGGTGAGGGGCATCCTTTGTGTGGGGTCATGATCTTACATTTGAAAGTTTTAATTGCAAAAGAAATAAAAATGATTATACCACAAACTAGCAAATGCTTTAGCCAGATTGAATCTGAAGAAAAAAAAAAAGAATTTCTTTGAACTGTAAATTAAAAAGCATGTTATCTCAGGTATCCCTTCACTTTTTTTTTTGTTTTTTTCAGTGGTAAAATCAAGTAAGGCACCTGCTTAATTTGTTACTGTATGTTCTTGATGATTTGGATTCTAATCGTGGTTCTCTCTTTTTCTGGAGTTGTTTTGGGAGTAGCTATTCTAGTGGCATCGGCAGCACATTCAGGTTCCTTTATTTTGGTCAACATTTTGTTATCTTAATGGAAGGGGGTATTCCTTATGTTTTTGGTTTATCCTGGGAATAGCTATTCTAGTGGAATTGGAGGCAGCAGGAAGTTCATTTTCATTACTTTGGGCCAGCATGTGGTTACAATAGAAGGGAGTTTTCATCCTGTTCTAATTTATTAACCAAGTTTTGTGAAATTAGTTTATAACAAGGATAAGCTAAGTGTTTTGAAGATTCTAAGGTTTTTACCTTTTTAAAGATTTTTTTCCTGTATTAACTTCTTTCTTGTATGCCGTTTATGTGTAATTTTTTAATATGAACTCATTTTTCTTATGTTCACAGTCTTAAGAGTATATGTGTTATATTTGGCTGTCTTGTACCTTTGGTTATGTCGGCATTTTTTCTCTTTTCCAGGTATCATGCTCAAGTTCTCTTTGATCGGCTCTCCCATCTGAACCCCGTTGCACATATTCTTGTCTGTGAGGGCTTATTTAGGTACACATGTAATCCTCATTCTAATAATTGAGTTTTTTGCAAGATTTGACTTGCTTGCATTGTGAGTCTTCTAAGCAATGTTTGCTTAATTGCGCTCTGTTTACTTTCATCTGGATCAATGCAATATGTATTTTCGAATATTCCATTTCTATGTTACTTAAGGCGCCTGAATTATCTTTTATTTTTTTTCTTGGCGGTTATATTGCAAAACATTTGATTATTTGCATGATTCTGACGACTTTCTTTAGGGTTATATATTGTACTTTATATTGCAAACATGGTAACATCATTGACTTGTACAATTGAATTGCCATTCTTTTTTTTACTTCTTTGTTGTCAAATCTTGTTGTGATCTTCTTTGACCTTATCCCCTTCAATTTGAGGTGGATTTATGAATCTTTTGTTGCTATTAATTCGTACTAATTTATGGTAATTTTATGGCCCCATTGACATGTTACTTTCTTAAAGGATATTATCTATCTTCATAGGGCTATAGAGAAGAGCATCTCCTCCTCTTATGATATTGTTTGTCAAACACGTCTCCAAAACATTGGCAGCTCCTTTACCTCTTGTTCAGATACCACAGAGTCGGTAATTACATCATCAATTCCAGTTCCTCGGGTTGATCTTTCGAGGGATCTTTTTCAAATGCTTGCTGCTGCTGGCCCTTACCTACATCGTGATACCATTCTTTTGCAGAAGGTATGGCCTTAATTAGAAGGGTAAGGTGGTTTTGGATAATATATTGTGATGTACTGTTCTATGGAGAATAACCGCTTGTGTTCTGCTTATCAAATATTTCCAGGGTTTGTGCTATTTGAGAAGTTTGCGTAGTTATTATTTGATAAATCAGTTTGATCGGTCATTGAGGCTAGAACTAATCTTAAATGCATGAATGTGAATAGTGATTATAGTCAATGGTTTTTGATTAAGCAAGGCTTACTATTTTGGCAATATTTCTACGGCTTTCAGCTACTGGTCCTGTGTGCAATACGTGCCATTCAGCTCATGAACTGATGGCATGGCCCGGAAATTATACAAATAAATTTTGTTATGTACTTGATGTTCCACCCTTTGTTATAATTGTTGAGTTTGGTTGGTTAATATAAAGTTATTTTTTAATTTTCTAATTTAACTATTAACTATCTGGTATTTAAGCTAGCATATGATTATTTATAATAAAGTTGGAATTACTATTTTGGTATTCTGTCCAAACAATACAGTTAAAATTATTCAATTTCTTCTATGCAGGTTTGCCGAGTTTTAAGAGCATACTACCTTTCGGCTCAGGAATCTGCTAGTGTTGCTGGAAACCTACTTTCTCATGTTACTGGGGACGTAACTAGAAAACATCCTGGCTTTCAAGCCAAGGAAGCCAGGTTGAGGGTTGAGGAGGCTCTTGGAGCTTGCTTGCTTCCATCGTTGCAGTTAATACCTGCAAATCCAGCAGTGGGGCAGGGAATATGGGAAGTTCTTTCCCTACTTCCATATGAGGTTTCCATGATGTTCTCTTTGTTATTATTCCTTTATTTGAGGTTTTACAGTATTTCATGGAGGTGGCTGATATTTGTAGGCCCGTTATCGTCTGTATGGTGAATGGGAGAAGGACGATGAATGCATTCCTATGGTCCTTGCTGCAAGGCAGATTGCAAAGGTTCATGAAAGTTTCTCTCAATTCCTTATGTTTGCATGGTTGTATAGTTAAACTTTTTTTTTTTCTCTTTTTCAGTTGGACACTCGTAGATTATTGAAACGACTTGCCAAGGAAAACTTAAAGCAACTTGGTCGTATGGTGGCCAAGCTTGCTCATTCTAATCCAATGACTGTTTTACGAACCATTGTTCACCAGGTAATCATGTTTATCTGAAATGTTGTTTACCATTTCTAAATTCTAAATTGCCAGATTCATTCATTCTGAATTTTATTATAAATCTGATGGTACAACCTTGTCTTGCAGATTGAGGCTTACAAGGATATGATAACACCTGTTGTAGATGCTTTCAAATATTTAACACAGGTGCAAAGTTGTTTTTCAAATATTTTGGCATAAAGCATACTGTTTCTTGCTAGCTGTTTCTATATTTTGCCTGAGAGATTGAGGGGCACCACCAACCCTAACATTTCCCAATGTATCTACCTTTATTATGGTGATAATCAAAGTAACAATTTCTATAAACATTTATATTCTAATGACCGGTGGAGCTAATGTCATCAATAACCGTTGGTCTATCTATTCAGATATTATATTAAAGGGAAAAGTCCTTATATGAGGATAACGCATAATGTTATATTGGAAAGTAAAAACGGCCTTATTTTAAAACTTTAATTTGGTGCGATTTCTTTTCTTTTGCTTCTAAAATTCGCAATAGTGAGTTTTGCTGAATCTCTCAACTCAGTAGATGATTCATGGGATTTCATGGCAACCTGATTGCATTAAAAACCTGAGCATTCTTTTGTTGACCGTTGACCTCTAATCACCGGCCGGCTCCCACTAGGGGTGCAACCGAGTCAAGCCGGCTCGGACTCGACTCGTTAACAGGTTCGACGAGTCGAGCTTATCGAGCTCGCGAGTCGAGCTCGCGAGTCGAGCTCGAACACGATTTCGAGCTTGACCGCTAAACGAGCTTGAGTTCGAACGCCCCCCTACTCGGCTCGTGAGCTCGTCGAGCAGCTCGCGTAACACCGGCAGGAAAATTGAAACCGCGAGTCTTCTGCCTGGCGGGAAAATGAAAACACGTGGTAAAGCAGGCGGGAAGATGCGGTGAAGTTTGCGGATGTCTGATCGCTGGTGGAATCGGCGGCTTCATCTTGTTTGGGTCCTTGGGAAGGTGGCACGGGGAAGAGGACTCGTTCGCGGATGTCTTTTCACTAACGGCAGCTTCATCTTATCGGCGAGGTAGACGCTGCCGCAGACGACGCAGGGGGCGTGGACGACGCAGGAGGGGGCAGACGACACATGCGGGCACGGACGCTAACAGATGCTGCCGCAGACGCGGACGACGCAGGCGATAGCCGCAGCACTGACGCAAGCGGACGATGCAGAGTTGCAGACGAATGCGGACGACGACGCGAACGCGAGGCTCGTTAACCGGATCGAACTGTGGCTCGACGTGCTCATTTTGCCTTGCCGAGTCAAGCTCGACTTTTGAGCTTGACTCGAGTTTGAGCTCGGTTTTTGGCAGCCGAGCTCGGCTCGAACACCCCCTGACTCGAGCTCGACTCGACTCGTTTGCACCCCTAGCTCCCACTACCCCACTCACACATGATTTCACAACCGCCCACTCTCCCCCTCCACGATGCTAAAAACCCTAAAGGAACCGCTCGCTTGACGCTCATGATTCGAACTTATGCACGTAAGAAATCCTGGCTTGCCTCTCCTTATTCATTCGCATGGACCCGCACGTGAAGCCCAGCCATCGATCCCTCTCTCCCGACCTCCCTGTGCCGCACACAGAGATCCCAGCTGCCCATTCCGTCTTCTGTCGTGCATGCTCCTACTTGAAGCTAGCATCCACTTGCACCCAACCCCGATCATAGCCTTTATCCTGATCCTGTGCTTGTTGACTTCCCAACCCGATCCTGCACTTGGTGTCCAACTTGATTCCGCTCCCGGCTTCTCAACTTGATCCTGCTAGCTCATCAATCATTCCCAATCTCTTGCACCTAGCAGACTAGCCAGATTAGACCCTGACTCCTACCAATGAGTGGCATGGCAGGGCAAGTTTGTGTTTTATATATATACATATATATATATATATATATATATATATATATATATATATAATAATAATAATAATAATAATAATAATAACAGGTTCTACGATAAGGATCGCCAAAGACTCGTACCAGGACTAATTAGCGTCCCGAAGTCCTTGGCCATTGAATCCTATCCGACCTAGCGAATTTTAAAGGCAAGTGCTTTCCCAATCTCCCTTTGCTGGGAGGGGGCGTTAAAAGGCTGCCGGATTTTCAAGGAAAATGAAAAAGGAGTATTTAAATTAAATTAACAGACACCGCGAGCAAATTGAAGATTAAAGACTTATGCCGGGACTAGTCAACATCTCGAAGCCCTTGGCTGTCGAATCCTATTTGGTTGGGTGGATTGAAAGGGTAAGTGCCCTCCCTACCTCCCTTCGCAGGAAGAGGATGTCAGGAGGCTATCTGATTTTCAAATGGCAAAATTATTTTATAAATATTTTGGCATAAAGCATAATGTTTCTTGTTATTTGTTTCTATATTTTTGACTAAGAGACTGAGGGGCACCACCAAAGCTATCATTTCCGAGTGTATATACTTCTATTATTGTGATAATCGAAGTAACAATTTCTATAAACATTTATGCTAATGACCCATGGAGCTTATGTCATCAATAACAGTTGGTCTATCTATTCAAGGGAAAAGTCCTTATATAAGGATAATGCATAATGCTATATTGGAAAGTAAAAATGACCTTATTTTAAAACTTTAATCTGGGGCGGTTTCTTTTCTTTTGCTTTTAAAAATAGCAATAGTGACTTTTGTTGAATCTCTCAACTCAGTAGATGATTCATGGATTCCATAAGCCTTTCCAATTAAATATGAAGCAAGATTTCGTAGCAACCTAATTGCATTAAAAACATGAGCATTCTTTTGTTGATCGTTGACTTCTAATCACCGTCCAGCTCCCACTACCCCACTCACACACGATCTCACAACAGTCCACTCATCCCCTCACACGATGCTAAAAACTCCAAAGGAATTGCTCGGTTAACGTTCCTGATTCGAACTCATGCACGTAAGAAAGCCTCGCTTTCATCTCCCAGTTTGTTCGCACGGACCCACACGTGAAGCCCAGCTGCCGATCCCTCTATCCCGACCTCCCTGTGCCGCACACAGAGATCCCATATACCGATCCCGCCTTTTGCCGTGCATGCTCCTACATGATGCCAACGCTCGCCTGCGCCCGACCCCGATTATAGCCTTCGTCCTGATCCTTTGCTTGACTTCCCAACCCAATCCCGCACTTGTCCAATCTGATCCCACTCCCAGCTTCTCAACTTGATCCTGCAAGCTCGTCGATCCTTCCCAATCTTCTGTGCCCAGCCCGATCAGCCCCTGACTCCTTCCAACGAGTGGCATGGTAGGGCAAGTTTGTCAATAATAATAATAATAATAATAATAATAATAATAATAATAATAGGTACTACGACAGGGATCGCCAAAGACTCGTAACGGGACTAATTAGCATCCTGAAGTCCTCGGCTGTCGAATCTTATCCGACCTGGTGGATTTGAAAGGCAAGTGCCTTCCCAACCTCCATTCGCGGGAGGAGGCGTCAAAAGTCTGCCAGATTTTCAAGGGAAATGAAAAAGGAGTTTTTTTATAAATTAAATTAACAAGTATTGTGACAAATTAAAGATTAAAGACTTATTTCGGGACTAGTCAACATCCCGAAGCCCTCGGCTATCAAATACTATTTGGTCTGGCGGATTGAAAGGGCAAGTGCCCTCCCTACCTCCCTTCGCAGGAAGGGGACATCGGGAGGTTGTTGAATTTTCATATGAGAAAGAACCCCCCACACACCCCCCCCCCTCTCTCTCTCTCTCTCTCGCCGCGCATAATTAATGAAATAAATAAATAAATAGTAAATAAAAATCATTAAAAATAATAAAAAATAAAATAAAGTGCAACAAAATAGATTTCAACAAACAATTGGAAATCCAAGCCATCCTAAAGAGATTTTGATGAAGTTCAGCGGAAGGAAAATTGTGGATCCAGTCATCTTTCCAAATTGTGATTTTAACTCCATAATTGACATTCTAAGGGATGAGATAAAAGAAAGGCTATGAAGTAGATGAGACACATCTTCAATTTGCTTAAGCAGCTTGGCCGTCTTCATATTAGATCACTCGGGAATTTTTTTTGGATATGAAGCTACATCTGAAGCATTCATTAGAGAATGTGATAATGTTGTAACTTCTTAAGTTAAACCATCTTGAAGACCATTTACAACAAAATCTTCCATTGGATGACATCTATAAAACAGGTGTTGTTGTCGCCCCAATCCGTATATTAAAGATTATCTATAGTGCCGGGGATGTGAAAGGCCTTTAGATTATAGCTTTGAATTTATCAAATGATAAAAGTATTGTTAATGAGCATGGAACATCAATGGTCATACAGGAATATCTCTCAAGCCAAGTTTTTTTAATCATATTATCTAACCTATTGTCAATTGCTATATTAACAAAGAGCAGAAAGAGTAAATTGATTTTGAGTCTTTCTTTACTCACATAATTTGCCATGAATGTTGTCATGGTATTGGGCCTCATACTATTTATTATCCAAGCGGGTAAAAGTCAACTGTTAGATTGAAACTTTAAGAACTTTATTCAACTTTGGAAGAAGCCAAGGAAGATATTGATGCTTTTGATCAATACGCTTTGAATTAGATGAAGCTGATGGAAAAGGTCAGGCATTGCAATTTAATTGGTTATATGACAGGAATATTTTATTTTGCACTCGGATGGTACTTTCTCCATAGATTTTGAAAAAAAAAAAGTTGAAGCAGTTATTAATGACCCCAACAGGAAAATTTTAACAATTCAAGCCAGAGATGATAAAGTCATTGTAATGCCACGTCTTTCAATCTGTATCTCAAGCTCCTAAAATGCTAGATTTGAGAATGTTTTGCAAATTCGCTAAAAGTGCTCAAAAACCCGTACGATGGGTCTGATACGCCAAAATATCCTCCGCATGTGCTCCGATCTTTACATTAAAGTTCCTAAATGTAAGATCTAAGAATGCTTCACGGATTCAATAGAAATTTTCAAGTACCCCTACAATAGCTCCAATCTATTGTTGAAAATACATCCGCATGTGCTCCGATCGTCAGATTTGATTTCTAAATCCAATAATCTGAGAATGTTGCACGGGTCAAATATTCTAAGTTTCATCATCCTTGAAAGGACTGGAGTTGACCTGATTTAGATTAATAAACAAACGCCTAATCAGAAATCTACTATAACTCTTCAAAGTCTCTCTAAATGAAATTCATCTTAAAATATAAGTCTTCGATTTTAGCGTTCGTATAATCATCAATTGTTAAACCCGGTCCTCTATTAGTTGGTGAACAGAGTTGATAAGGTTTAAATGACTAATTATTTAACACCTTAATGATGATTGTGTTGATAGAAAATCTCAATCGGAGGGGACTCTATTTTCATAATACTTAAACCTCAAAGTAAAATACGAATATTTCTCCACCGCGAAGATGCCATGTTGACAAACTTTCAATCGGGGGGTCCTTACAAATTTCAAAGTAATACCCCCAAATTGTAAAGTTAATTGTTAGGGGCTCAAGTTTAAATAAAAATTCTAGATCTACAACTCTTCAATATACAAAATACCTTATTGAAATTAAACACCTAAAAACTTAAAATTAAAATGCTTCCGTCATCCGCAGCTGTTTGTTGAGGGTGATAAATTTGAAATTAATTTCAGTTAACAAATAGCGAATATCATATCATGTGTATCACTACAACTCATTTTCAAATAATCTCTTGTCAGTAGGGACGTGACACATGCCCTTACATTGGATAGTTTTGCCAAAATGACATCACTATATTACACTCATGTTCAAAACCCGTATGTTCCCTAACGGTTTCAAATCCTTGAGTAATGAATTATAGGCTATGATGCATAGTCACGGACACGACGACATGGATACGACACAACACAGACACAAGACACATAATTTATTGAAAATATAGGACATGGATACGGTTTGGACATGATATTATAATTTTTATATTTTAAAAATAGTGTATAAAAATTGAATAAGTATAATATTAAAATAAATTTAGAAAGAACAAGTTATTTAATTAGAGTTTATGTTTTAAATGATTAATATTAGGATGTCGAGAGGTTGGCATCGATGTCGTGTATTAGGCATCGAGAGAGGAGACGACAATATTGTCGAGAGTCAGACATCGATGTTATGCAGTAAGTATCAGGCGTCAATGTCAAGAGGGCGTCTGTCGTTGATGTTGAGAAGGCATTGGTTGTCAATATGAAGAAGACGTTGGACAAAGATGAGCTGTCAAGTTGTGGGTGTAGAAATTGCTAACGTAGTGCATCAATGTCAAGACAGTGTCTGACTTTGATCTTGAGATGGTTTTGAAATATTGATGTTATAACGACATCAGACGTCGATGTTGTGATGACATCGAGCATTGTTGTGAAACCAAAGTCGGGACCCACCAAAGAGAAATGAAAATGAGAATATTCGATGAATGGGGTATTGAGTGTGGATAGGATATAAGAAATTTAGTTTTAATATTTTAAATAAATAAAAATTTAAATACAAGAATTTATATTTAAAAAAATTTAGAAAATATTTAAGACACGCGTGTCAGACACGAGTGTCCAATTTATATTTAATATTTTTTTAATCGGATACATTTTCGACGTGTCCGACTCGTGTCGGAAGATTGTCGGATGTGTGTCATGTCGGATACGTGTCGGACATTGCACGGCTCTTTGGGGAGAAGTGTCAGTGCATCATAGATTATAGGATATACTTGATAGGCACAAAGCTCTGTTATGTGCTAAGGTGGACTCAAATCTATCCCTTTAGATAAACATCCACCTCAGGCCTACAAGGTATTCTTGGACGAAGCAACCCATAGCTGTTGATAAGGTTCTATTGGATATTGGTCCAAGTTTTAGGTTTGTACTTTCTTTAGTTTCTTGAATGGCTTGTATTGCCATTGATGTAGCTATTTGTTGCCTATAAATAAGGCTATAGGCTGTATTAGTGAACATGATTAAGCAATAAGAATACTGATTCAGCTCTCTCCCTCTCCTCTTCCCTCTCTCCCTCCTCCTCTCCCAATAATCTCAAGAAGGAAGTGCTTCTTCCTCTCATTGAAGATCCTAACATTTGGTATCAGAGCCGGTTGGAGGAAACTGAGCTAGGTGGAGGAGGAGGTTTTCTTGTCTAAAGAAAACTAGGAGAAAGGTGTTCTGTCCAAGAAAGAGGGAGGCAGGGCTCGGGTTCATTTTCCTGAAGAATTGGAAGGTAGACTGGGTTCGATTCTATGGGACATGAAGCCGAAGTTAGATCCTCAGAGGAGGCGGTGGAAAATCAACGACTTGGTGCCGCTCGGGTTTAAAGGTGAAGTGGAAAACCGATCAAACGTTTTTCCAATCAAACGTTGCCTCTAGAGCCATGAGAACATAAAGCTTTTGTAATAGATTCTAGATGCCAAGACGGGCATTGAGCGTGTAGATGCAGTAGTGGTGGATGAAGAAGGTGTAGGCTCTGTTGACAAACCTGGCTGCGGAGCCAAAATTCTACATGGTGATGGTGAGTTGGAAAGCTATCTCCGCATATGTAGGATGAAGGATGCCGAGGGAAATGCTGATAGGTTGAAGGCGTCAATGTTGAAACTGGCGATGGAAGGGAGGTGTGATTGAAGCTATGGTTCACTCAGGTGAGGCAAGTGGCTGTCGAGATTCGATTACAGGTGAAGGTGGTTGTAGGCGCGTGCAGGGCCTAAATCGCTCAGGCGAAAGTGGAGCTGGAGCTTTCGCGTGAAGGCGAGAAGCGCAGGTGTTCGCGCAAGGAAGCTCAGAGTTAGAGCCTATGCAGGCTATTTGGTGCCGCAGATATGTTGTTGCCGGAATCGAGAAGTACATTCTTGATCTAGAAATCAAGCAAGGGAGGTATTCGTAAGTGTGGCCTGATGCCGTACAGGTCAGATCAGTGGAGGCACTACAGACGACGTGCAGTGGAAGCAGGCAGGTTGGCGTGAGGTCGGCGAGCTCGGGTGGATGCGCAAGGTGTATTGAGACGAGCAGGGCGCAGGTATTGTGCAGGGCTAGGTGTGCGGGTGGATATATGTAGGGTGTGGTCGGAGTCAGACTGCATAAGTGCAAGGCGCGGGCGCGGGGCTTGAGGCGCAAGGTGCAAGTGGACGCATAGGGCGTGAAAGCGAGATGCACGGGGTGTGTGGTGTTGGTAGTGTAGGACGCGGTGTTTATGCTAGCTGGGTGCGAGGGCTAGCTAGTCGGAGCGGGAATTGGCTGGGTGGGATGCAGTTCCACAGGAGCAGATTTATCAAGAGGTGGTGCAGTTCTTAATGAGTTATTAACCGTCCGGTGGATGCAATTGGTGTGGAAGATCGGCGTGGCTGTTCTTTGTGAATAGCAGATATCCTTTTTTGTTGTGTAAATCTAGGACCAAGGTGGAGATTGTTGGATATTGATCCAAGATTTAGGTTTGTACTTTCTTTGGTTTCTTGAATGGCTTGTGTTGCTATTGATGTAGCTATTTGTTTTCTATGAATAAGGTTATAGGTTGTATTAGGGAACATGATTAAGCAATAAGAATTCTGATTAAGTTCTCTCCCTCCTCCTCTCCCAAGCTCAAGAAGGAAGTGCTTCTTCCTCTCATTGAAGATCCTAACAGATTCTTTCTGTCAGGTTGGGTCGGCTACCTCCTTTGACTAAGTAGATGAGGGACCTTGACAGCCTGGGTCGACGAAACCATGGGATCTTGATCGGGCTCGTCCTTATTCCCCTATCACCCATTTTAAATTTAGAGTGATAGATTTCAAATCTTAAAAATCCTAAAATATAATTTTCAAATCTTTAAAGTTGCTGCTACCATATGATAGGTACTCAGTGTCTATCTCATGACTAGCCTTAATTGAAAGTTCTCTCTCGTTATCGAAATGGGTAATTAACTAGGGGCTTGCGCCTATAGGAAACCAGAACTCAGATCATAAAGTTCTTGCAAAATGAGGGCAAAATCTCTGGGTAATGTCTTATCTAAAGTCTAATCTGCATTCTGAAAATTTACCCCAGAATCTTAATCCGTAAAAACTCTTCCCGTCAACTAAAGAGGTGCGGAGAGGCTGGGGTGCGAATTTTTGTAGCCCACATGTTTCAAGCATGATAATAATGAAATAATTATAAATATCATTCATGAGCAAAAGATAATAAGCATTGCAAATTATATCATGTGCCTTGTCTTGGCATTTATTAAGCAAACAGAAATTTAGTGCCCAAGTCTTATCAGTAGCTAGCGGTAGTAGGTCCATCAAACTTAATAACCTTCTTGGATTCCTTGGCTGTCACATCATACTCCCATCTTGGTGCCATATTTAGAGCACATGCCACACAAATAGTGATGCTTTTATGTTAGTGTTTGTATATAGGGTCGGGTGCTTGTGTCTAACATGACCTGAAAACTGAAAATTTCAAAGAGAGCTTCCATATGAACAGTTGTTTCTCAACGGAGTCATTACATGTAGGAATTAAATATTGGCATAAGGTTTTTATTTATTGAATGATTTAAGTCCATAAAAGGGCTTTTTTTTTAATTGGCCCAATAGCCAAGGAACAACATTTTTTTTTTCAAAAATTTCTGAAATTTCATTGCTTGATTGTCCCACTAATCTAGATTATTCATAGCATAAACCATCGTGAAATTGATTCAAATAGTATATATATTTTATTTTAAAGAATATATAGTTTAATATTGAAAAAAATCAAACGAACATCGATTTACCAAAACAAATGGTGGTGATGAGTTTTTAGAATTTCCTTAAATTCTTTGTTTTTAAATTCAACCAGAAGTTTTTCAGCTCTTCCCCTTGACTATTTTATCTATAGGCATTTTCAGTGGCACTCTTTGTGTCCATCTTCCTTCTGATGAGCAAACCTATGATATCAGTTTTCCATGGTACGTGTTGGCCAAGTTCGTACACTATCGTGTAAAAACTAAAGGCTGGAAGATACTACAAGCAACTTTTCACCGTTCTTAAGCTTAAAGGAGGAGGTGGAAGGGAGAATGTGAAATGCTTATTGGTGATGGTGGAAATGTTAACTTTATAAATCCAAGCTCTAACACCACCTTGAAGATCAGTTAAATTTTAGGGGAATAAGGTGTAGCATGACCCTCTACTTTGTGACAACCAATTGTAGCTTATCGTCTAACACGGTTGTTGTCCCTTTCCTTTCATCAAAAAGAGATGCGCATTTCTTAATGCATCACCATAATTAACATAGTCTTCTCTCGGTTTTGCTAACTAGGCCTTAAATCTACTGGCCTAATCCCATTCCCTAATGTTGCAATAAGCATGTGGTCATGTCTCCCTTCCTCGTATCTTTCAGACCTTAGTTTTGAACACATTATCCTGTTGCTTACATTTTTGGTAGAGAATTTTCTTTTACTGATTTAACTGTAAATACCTAAAAGACCTTTTTTGTGTGTGTTTGTGTGCAGTTAGAGTATGATATTCTAGAATATGTTGTAATTGAACGATTGGCACAAGGTGGGCGTGAGAAGCTAAAAGATGATGGGCTTAATTTATCAGACTGGCTTCAGTCTCTTGCATCTTTTTGGGGTCACTTGTAAGGATCTTCCCTCTTTGAATTCGACAAATTATACTGGCATGATTTTGTTTATTTTTTTATGTTGTCTTATTTATAATATTATGGATCACATGTACCTGTTTTTTGGGTTGGTTACTTTTTGTTGCTTGTGTAAGCTATTAGATGGAAAATCATGATTTGTTTCTCAAGTTTCCGAAAGTCAGCAGTTCATTAAATTCGAACTTACATAATATCAATATTTGGTTGACCTTAATTCCTTCTGATAAAGAGCTTCTTTGGTGGGTTGCTTACAGAAACTGTTACTGATTTGTTTTATGTCTAACCCTGAATGCTTCTAATTTTATGAATTTACTGCCCCGGTTTTCAATTATTTGACATTCAAGCTTATTTCCATTTTCATAGTCTGTAATAAAAGACTATTCAATTTGTCAATAGTGCCACAATTTTTTTGTAAAATAGGTTTTAATTAGAGAGTTTAGCCATGAAACCATTATGTATTTAATATATTAAAATGTGTTTGAGATTATCATGAACCAAAATTGCTAGCGGAGAAAGGTGATACATAATATGCTTTCCCTGTTTTTAAGATAAGAGGCCATGTGTGATAAATGTAGTAATAAAGTCTTGATTATTCATTTTTTGGATAACATACAAACATACATATCTGTAAATACATTGATATCTAAACCATTAGGTACATAATGTAATATCTGTAACTACTGCAGTGAACTGTGAGCATGGTTCTCTTGTAGGTGCTTGGGTAAGGTGTGTTGAAGCGATAGTGTCTCCCACTTCTAGATGAGTGCCATTTTAAGGCATTTTTAATGAGACTCGTCTTTGATATATTGCTCTCTTTGCGGTCAGATTGTTGTTACATTGGATGAGGCGTTTACTTACTGCATATTGGTGTAGATTTCTACTTTTTTTTTCTGTATTTCATGAACTTGAGATAGAGTGGACGGATGCACCCCACAATATATATATATATATATATATATATATATATATATATATATATATATATATATATATATATATTATTGTAAGGTATACCAATCATCACTAGATTTCTTGCAGGTGCAAGAAGTACCCCTCAATGGAGTTGAGAGGCCTTTTCCAGTATCTTGTTAATCAACTGAAGAAGGGAGTGGGTATTGAGCTTGTTTTGCTTCAGGTATGCTGTTGTCTAGTAGTTTCACGTTAATCTTTATTTTCTTCAACAGGTTGCTTGTGTCTTATTTATTTTGATATCAAATTTACAGGAGCTCATTCAACAAATGGCAAATGTTCAGTACACTGAGAACATGACTGAGGAACAACTTGATGCTATGGCAGGAAGTGAAACATTACGTTTTCAATCAACTTTATTTGGCATGGCTAGGAACAATAAGGTGAGATCAATGATTCTATTTGCTTTGAAGCATATTTTCTTTAGTTTATGTAGTTCTAGCTGTGCAATGGTAAGCATTCACCTGCAATTTGTCAAGAGCTGTTGTTAAAATTAATATGTGCAAGCTTCTTCTTTCTGTGTCAGCATGTATTTGTTGACCTGTAACCTACGATCGGACCCAACCACTGACCCCACTTCCCTCACGATCTCACAAACTGCCCTGACTTCCTCTCACAACACAAAAATAGACGCTCTCTCAGAACCAGACACAAGCATTCGATACTTGCAGACGCAAGGAAGCCGACGCCTAGCCTCCATCTCTTCCTCTGCTCTCGCCGACCTCGGCCACAGGTAACCAGCCCCTCCGCCTTCGACTATGCATACGATCGAATCCAATCGAAGCAGTGGAAACCCTAGCCCTACTCGCTCTCTCCCGTTCTCTGTTCGCAATAGGCTCGTCGCTCCCGACCTCCCACACGATCGAACACAAGAAGCCGTCGATGAGCAGGCCAGTCCAATCCGCCCGATTCCGCCTTATACTCCCGATCCACCTCTGACTTTGCACACAAGACCCTTCCTGATCCCTCATCTCTCTCACTCGACCGACCGCACACCCTCCTTTCTCTCCTCTGTTAATATATGTGTGTGTGTGTATATATATATATATATATATATATATATATAAAGAGAGTTAAAGACCTGCGCCATTGATCTTAGGTCTAGCCAGGAGTGTGCAAATTGAAGCCCCATGCCATTGATCTTTGATTTGGGTGGGATGACATTTTAAGATCTTTTGAATGCGGGAATGAAGGTCCTTGGCTTATTAAAATTAATTTGAAGACTTACCACTTCCATGATTTAACTAGATGAAAATGTGGAATAACAAGTTGTTTAATAGTTTTAAAGATCAGTTCAAATGATGGTGACATTATGTTAGTGATTACAAACATGCCTCTTATATCAGGAGGAATTGATCAAGACAATCACGATGTTGATGAAATAATAACACCAGCTACTGTCTTCTTACCCCATGATATTGATATGATTAAGCTTATTGTACCAATTGAATCTTCTTCTTAATGAACCTCTCAAAAAGACCTAAGCATTAGTATTTCTGTTGCCAATACATAAAAAATATTGCATGAAAATTAAATGAGATAAATAGATTAAACATATAAAGTTATATTAATGCTTATTATTTTTTCTTGCACAATACATATAAAATATATACAAAATCATAGCATGAAAATTGAAACTTTATATTATTTTGATATTCTTTTATTGTTGATGTTTCGTTCTATAATAAACTTATTGAGTTGTAGTTAAAAATTATTTATTTGGAGGATTCATCTCCATTCCCTTTGATTATTTAGTGTTTATTTGAAGGACATTGAGTTTCGACATCTAAAGGAGCGGATGTTAGTTGTTGTCTCATTCTTTGTGGTTGATTTTGGCATGGAGGGGGTAAAGAACGTTAATTATTGGACTTTGGAGTTGAGCTTTAGCGTCGAGTTGGGTGACGTGCATGCGTGAGTTGAGGTTTGAAGTTGGCGATTGGATTTTAGATCCAACCATGTTGACCCAAATCCTAGCCAAGCGTATGAGAAAGAAAATCATTGGGCTACAAGATTTGCAAGAGAAAAGTTGGAGAGGGAAATAAAAAATAAAAAGTGAGTTTTTTGTGAAAATTTAATTAAGTTTTTAGGACATGAATGTCCAATTTTTTTTAATTAAGCACATGATAAATATGTCGGATGAGTGTCGGGCCAGCTTTCGTGCCGAGAAATTATTCTGTGCGGTCACTGGACGGTCTGAAGGCGAATCAGAATGCGCCACGTCACCCGGTACACAACAAAAAAAAATGACGTGGTGCATTCTAATTCGCCTCCGGAGGGCATCCGGTGACCCTACAGAATAATTTCACCTTTACATGAAGTGTCGGTGTATCATGGATGCTATCTATGACTAGGAGTTATATAATGTGTGGTATAATGCATATGATATTGGCGTGTCACCGCTATTTAATTCAAACCATCAAGCTCTGTGACATTTGCAATCTCACTAAAAGTGGAATGCATGCCATGCAAAATGGATTGTATTAATGCAAATGTATTCTTTTGTATTAATGCAAGATAATTCTCCTCTCATTCCTCTTCTAGTTCATCTCATGAAGAGGAACTTGGTTTTTATGCTTGGTCATACTCTGCTTGGTCTGCAGGAGGGATAGTTGTTATAGCGGTAGTAGATCCAATCTTGAGGGGGTGTTGGGAGAATTTTATGGGGGACTGTACATTATGATGCCTCATCATGTAGATCACCTTTATGGCCTTGGATACATAGCCTAAGTGTTACACCCTGATGCTCACCTTAAGGAACTTGTGTGGGTTCTCTTTTTGCTATCACAATGGATGACAGGTGGCTATTAGGAGCCTTTATGGCCTATGTAATAACTAGCCTTTGGTGGTGCTTCTTCATCAAGCCCATTCTTTAATGAGCCGGAGGATGTTGTGCACTTTTGGCAGACATAGTATCGAGCTTATTCCTTTGCATTGCATGTTCCTGACATTGTTGAGTCCAGAAAGATTGCTTCAGGTTGCCAACAGAGCTATACCTTTTCACATATTTTAGATTTATAAATTTGTTGTAGATGAGAATACTCACTTTTGATTCCAGAGCTGGTTGTGTGGGTTGTTGCTTGGGTTGAAATTGTTGAGCATGTAGTTTAGCATTTCTTTTTTTATTCATTTCTTCCACTTGCTGGACAGTTTTTCTCTAAATGAGGAAGCCTCAACGTAAGGTCTTTCAGATTTGAAAGGCTCAGCTGGCAGGGTGATAGTGTTTGTAGTTATGGTAGAGCTTTTGGCAAGTGGTAGTTTTCCTTCATGACTGGGGACTCTAGATATTGTAGTCTTTTGAAGACTGAGATCTTATGTGGGGCCTTTGCAGTGATGGCTACTTCAATGGGCCTTGATCGTTGTATGGGCAGGTGTGCATGTTACGCAGATGCTTAAGCCAAATGAGGCCTTCTAGTATGCGCTCAAATAGGCATGTCGTGAACGGGAGTGGAAACAACCATGATAGTGAAAGTAGAAATTTGTAGGCCACGAAAGTGGATGGTGATATAATCATCTCTAGTATTGCCAATGGCACAAGCATCTCTAGTATTTATAATAACGCTGGCGAGCTGGATGTCGGCTCCACGTCTAAGTTGTTCGGTGAAAGGTGTACGCCGAAGATCCATTCTACATAAATAAAAGATGAGGATCAATAATAAGTATTTGACATATCACTCTACACTTTCAAAATGCAAAGGTACAATAATATGTCGCATTGCATTAATTGAACAAGCTTTTTGTGATAATTATAAGCATTCAAAATCATGTTCATTCATCTTAAATCACGCAGCATTCTCAAGCCTCAAATTTAGGTGTTTGATACATTGGCCGAAGCTTATGCAGGTAAATTGATTTCAATATTCAAAGGTGTTGCACAAACTCTTTGATGGGATTTCCCGACATGCTTGTGCATTTCTTGAAGCACTTATGCAATGCACTTACATGGTTGCATGATTTTCGATACACTTATACAATGCGCTTGCACATTCACTAGTACATTACATTTTTCATGTGCTTGCATAATGCATTAGCAGGTTTTTAGTACAGTATGTTTAGGGGACGCATAAACATGATTTTTTAAAGTAATTTGACGTGCCCTACATGCTTAAAATGGCAGTACGACCCGTGATGTGCAATTGCACGCTACTTTGTCTTATTAAAGATTTTTCTGTTTAGGAGGTGGCTTTTCTGTTCATGGAGCGTAGTGTTGGCTCATGGGACATGTACAAGCTTTCTTTTGAATAATTAATGTGCGCAAAACTTAGGCATTCATAGGCCCATGATATGCAATTTGTTTAACTATATCTTTTTTGTTTAGAAATCATTCACATGATTGCAACTATTTCAGATATGTAAGGGTCTAACGTGATGGTTGTTTGCATGAATGTATTATCATTAAAGTATCATTAAAGCATGCTTGTGACTTTGCATTTTAAATTTATTACTGCTCGCATTCTATTCGCTTATGCGTATGTTGAGGATCCGGTTGCAAGAAAGGAAAGCTTGAGCTGGAATCCAAGGTTTATTTCACATTATTCTTTTTATTGTCTCATATGATTGGATTCTTCTATCCTACCATCTTAAAAAATGTGTATGTGAGTCTTTGTATACTTGTTTGAAATTTACAAAATTTTCACGCTCCGTCAAAAAAAGGCGCACACATATACTTATATTTGAATTTCCTCAATGTGCTAAGAAAGATGAGCACAAAATTTACCATTTGCATCGAGAATAACACCTACGAGTTTCCCAGTTGCATTATGAAAAGGGCAAGCAAGCTTCATTTGTTGTGTTGAATGCATCACATTTTAAATTTTAGAGATTTTTGAGGGTTTGCGAATTTATACCTTTGTGTATGAAGTGATTTGACAGCAACAATCGTGTGAATTTACTTTTTTTTTATGTTTTAATTTTTTTGTTCTCCCTTTTCTTTTTCTTTTCTTTATTTCTTTTTCTCATTGAGACCTGCAATGCTTTATGGTGCAGAATGTTGGCCATTAAAAGAGAATCATAATATTAAGTTAAGCGTTGCAGAGATGAGGATGCTGAGGTGGATGAGTGTCTTTACTCTTAGAGACAGGATACAAAATGAGCATATATGTGAAAAGGTTGGAGTAACTTCAGTGGAAGATAAGATTAGAGAGAGTCATCTTTAGATGGTTTGGTCACATAAAATGACGGCTCTTCTGATAACCCAATTAGGAAAGTAGATGTATTAGATTTGACTTATGTTAAGAAAGGTGGAGGTAGACCTAAAAAGATTTGGTTAGAAAATATTAAAAATAGCTTTTCTTTATTAGATTTAAATGAGAATTTGGCTCTTAACAAGACACAATGGAGAAAAAGGATTCATGTAGCTGAACCCACGTAGTGGGATTAAGACTTCTTGTTGTTGTTGTTTCTTTTTCTCATTATTTTTTCTTTTTTGCTTTTTGTTCTCTCTTTTTTAGAGAGAGAAAGCTGAGAGAGGATGGAATGAGAGAGAGGAGATTGAGAAAGTATGTGAGAGAGAAGCAGGGAAAGAGAGAGAGATAGAGAAAGCGATGGAGAGAGGCAAAATGAGATGGAGGGTAGTTTGATAACATGATCTGAGGAAATGTAAACAACTAAGCAACCAAGATTAATTTGCTCCTTTGCATAGATTTATGATGGATATAATTTTCTTCTTTATAAAGCTTACTCCAAATAGTTGGGATAAGAGTAAATAATGATGAAGAATCCTAATTTTCATTTCCGCTGGACATTGTGGGAATAATTTGTGCTATTGTAGGAGCATGTATCCGATGGATTGCATTTGAAGAAGCTTCTATGCTGGGTGATCCTTAGATTGTTGTGGTTTAGAATATTTATTAATTAACATTACATGTTTGAAGTAATCTTTTTTGTTTTATGGTATTTGTATTTCTGTGTTTTAAGCTGCTGATTTAGGCTTCGTTTGGTTATTTGGTACTTTTGTAAAAGGTAGTTTTAAGAAACATCGGTTCAGAGAAAGGAGTTTTCTAACGGAGAAGCATATATAAAAAGCTTTTTCAAAACAGCAGAAAAATGAAAAGAATGGTGTTATTGGGAACGAGGTTTGACGAACCAAACAGTAAAGAAAAATAAGTTTTACTGCTTTAAAAAGGAATAAGCACAAAAAACACCCAACCAAACTAGGCCTTAATAATGCTAACATGCTTTCTTTCTAATTCTTGTGTTCTTCCTTGATCATTCATATTTTGTACAACTCCTTGTTTTTCCATTATCATTTTAAATAGGATAGTTCAATCAGAATCAATCAATCATCATCGTCATTAGCTTATCCCAACAGTTATGGGTTGAAAGCAGAATCAATGTTTTTAATTTATAATCTATAAGTGCAAGTTGTTCATTGTTGTATGTCTTTTTCTGATTTTGGCTCTTTATTGACGTGTATGTTTAGTTTTTTAAACATAACTTATTAATTACCCACTTGTCGGGCATTAGTTGTTTCTAATTTCTTTTGTGTAAGCATCAAAAATGGATTATTTGTCTTTATGTTTTATTTCCTCCTAATGCAGGCACTAAGCAAATCTACCATGAGGCTGAGAGACTCGTTGCTTCCAAAGGAAGAACCTAAGTTGGCTATACCTCTTTTATTACTTATAGCACAACACCGCTCCATGTAAGATTGCCAACTTTCATCAATTTTAGAATATTTTGAATAGTGTGCCCTGTTTTAGATTAAACAGCACCATCCGACATGATCATTCTTGTCTGTTTCTCTTTCCTTTGCTTAACAACACACCACATTCTCTCCACCCAAGTCACCAAGAAAAATATTATGAAATATTGAATCTCTATGGAGTATTATGTGATCAGTATTTGCAATGACTGAAACAATTCTTCTAAGTGGCAAATATGTTTCTTAATGGCTTCGTTAAGGTTTTTACTACTTGTTCTTCTCAGGGTTGTAATACACGCTGATGCTCCCTACATTAAAATGGTTAGCGAGCAATTTGACCGTTGTCATGGAACACTTCTTCAGTATGTGGAATTTCTCTTAAGTGCTGTTACTCCAACTTCATCATATGCTCAGCTAATCCCCTCACTGAATGATCTTGTTCACCAATACCACCTCGAACCGGAGGTAATTTTTCATTTTCTATCTGTCACTTTCTAAAGGGTTTTGTAGTAGCCGATGTATTGAAGCTCCTTCCTATCCATAATCACTGATAACACCTTTAGTCGTGTGCTATCAAATTGTTTTTTCTCCCTTCCATGTGTTTGATTTATTTCCAATCAGGTGGCTTTTCTAATATATCGACCGGTACTGAGGCTCTTCAAATGCAACAGTCCTGAAGTCTTCTGGCCCCTAGATGCGATGGAAGAAACTCTTGTGACAAGTGAAGGAAATGATGTTGAGCAATCTTCTAGTAACATTGTTTTGGATCTGGGTACTTCTAAGAATCCAATCACGTGCGTTCTCTTGCACAATGAGATTTTTGTTCTCACCTGTTTTATTGGACTATTGGAGATCTTATGCCTGTTGATTTTTATTTTATCAATGTTCAACTATCCTTTCCTGACAGTGCTTTTGTTCTGTGCAGGTGGGTAGATCTCTTGGAAGGAGTTAGATCAATGCTGCCTGTTAAAGCTTGGAATAGCCTCTCTCCTGACCTCTATGCCACATTTTGGGGGCTTACTCTTTATGATCTTTATGTTCCAAGAAATCGATATGAAGCAGAAATTGCGAAGCAGCATGCTGCTATTAAAGCATTAGAAGAGCTCTCTGATAATTCAAGCATGGCTATTACAAAACGTAAGAAAGATAAGGAACGAATCCAAGAATTACTTGATAGACTTGCTAGTGAGCTTCAGAAGCATGAACAGCATGTTGCATCTGTGCACCATAGGCTTAGACGGGAGAAGGACAAGTGGTTGAGTTCCTGCCCTGACACATTAAAAATTAATATGGAATTTCTTCAGCGATGTATTTTTCCACGCTGCATCTTCAGCATGCCTGATGCTGTGTATTGTGCTAAATTTGTGCACATGCTACATTCTCTTGGAACACCATTCTTCAACACGGTCAATCATATTGATGTTCTCATTTGTAAGACATTACAGCCCATGATCTTCTGCTGCACCGAGTATGAAGCTGGCAGATTGGGAAGATTCTTATATGAGACACTTAAAATGGCATACTATTGGAAGGTCATTGACTTTTGAAATAAGAACATGACTATTCATTTATGAATTAATTAATTATCTTGATCCACCAATTATTCAGAAGCTCCTCTTTTGCAGAGTGATGAATCTATTTATGAACGTGAATGTGGAAACATGCCAGGGTTTGCTGTTTATTACAGATATCCCAATAGTCAGCGTGTGGCCTACGGCCAATTTGTTCGAGTATGTCCATACTCTATATAAACAATAAGCTAATGAATATCTAATTTTCGCACTTCTGCTGTGCACATTATTTGAAGTCCATATTTTGCTCAGCACTCAGTAACTACCTTGGTAATAAAAGATGCCAGTCTTGACATTGTATTGATGCTTTTTTTGCCCTTTTGTTACAAAACACTGGAATGCAAATCTCATGTTTTTTAATTATTAAAAGAACTTTACATTTATGGGACTCTTACAAAATGTGTTTCTCACATATAGTAGAGTCCTTTTACAACTGTGGTGTTGGAATAAGTGCATAAATCATGGTTATAAAGGTTTAGAAGATAGCCATCTTGGAATCTCTTGTGTGGACTCACTACTTAAATCTTTTGGCTTTTAGGTGCTTGCCAATATTAATGATGCTTGCTGAGTCTCCAATGTATTCCTATTCCTTTCACATTCTGAGCGGCTATGCGCAGTTATTTATTTTAAGGAAAGAACCTGAATTGAAATTTAAAAAAAAAAAAAAGAAGATTAGTGAATGGTGTCTTGATGATTACAAGATGTATGTGAAAGAAAAGGTCGGTTGTTATTGTATTCTTTACTATAGTGGAGGCGATGAATTTGTAATTGCCTAACTCCTTGATTTTTCTCCCACATCATATTCAATATATGATGATCGTAGTGACAATTATTATGTTATCATCTCTCTTCTTTTCATGGACTTATACCAGTTGTGGTTACTTACTATTTCTGTCATCCATTAGTGTTTTGTCCATGACTTACTTGATTTTACAATCTTGTTTTGAAAATTTTTTTATATAAATATGTTGATTTAGATGTGATCTGTTTTCTTATAGGTGCATTGGAAATGGAGTGGAAGGATGACCAGGTTACTGGCACAATGTTTAGAGTCCACTGAGTACATGGAAATTCGCAACGCCCTTATTATCTTGACAAAAATCTCTACTGTATTTCCTGTGACAAGGAAAAGTGGTGTCAATCTTGAAAAACGGGTATACACTGGAAAAGCTTTATAAAACTGTTCTGTTTGTATCAATTTTTTTCCTTTGTATGATTCCAGAACCATTTCGTCTCAGGTGGTTAAAATTAAGGGTGATGAAAGGGAGGACCTCAAGGTGTTGGCTACTGGTGTAGCTGCAGCTTTGGCAGCTCGTAAGGTCTGTTGCAAGGATCAGTCGTTAGTGATCCAACTTTCATCATGCATTTCACCTTTATACATTCTGAGTTGTCAATATAATTTTTTCCCTATTGTATTGTTCCTGGAGAAATTCATGATTCCAATGCAAAATCATTTGTAAATAATATGATGGCCCACAGGTTGATAAAAAAAAATGCAAATCTGAAATGCAAAATCTCACCACTGCATCCTTATAAAGTGTGCCATATATTTTAAGATATGTTATTCTTGATATTGAGGGATTGTGGTCGCTGACTTAGTTTTTCCATGTTATGTTATTTGCAGATTCTAGCTGTTTTGTTTGCTATCGTTATTAAAATTAGAAATTCCTGAAGGAAATCTCAATTATTTTTTATTAGAACCTTGATTTCACTTGGATCAAACATCTAAATGTGGGACTTTCTAATGACCCTGGACCTTTTTCATTACAACCTAGATGTCACCGAGATCAAACATTGTTAAATTCAGGGAATTTGGAGAGGGGAAAGGCTTAATTTTATTATAAAATATTACCCCTATTTATAGATTTATACAAAATGTCTTAATAAAGAAACAAATAATTACAGAATCATGCATAATTGTCTTAATATAATCCTTCCTAAATCAGCCACCCAAATATAGATGGAGATCAGCGTGATTCAAGTGGGCCTCCCATAGATTCCCATCCTGGTCGTGGGATCATGTATCAAGGGACGGTTGGGATTTAACAGAGATTAGCATGATCTAATTGAGCCTCCCACGGATTCCCATCCTGGCCGTGGGATTAAGTGCTACGGGACAGTTGGAATTTTAACACTCCCGCTCAAGCTAAGGAATACAGATCTGTCATTCCCAGCTTGGTAATTAATCGCAGAAAAGTATAGTTATCAAGTCCCTTGGTGCACCATAGAGTCCTCCATTTGGTCAAAACTTTGGGAGGAATTAGCTTCTAACATTGCGACTGCGTCAAATGATAGCGATGAAGGATATATTAATCAAGCCTGTAAGGTGCGGTGCAGCAATGAAGGATGTGTTGAATAGTAGCCCTCAAGATACTGAAAATGGCAATAAAGGCCGGTGGTGGGACAGCAGGAAAAGTGGATTAATTATCCTTTTGATCCGTCTCTCTCGGTTCTCAAGGGAAGGCTGATAATGAAGGCAGGACAGTAAAAAAAGAAAAAAATTATTTTTTAGGGTTGCGGCAAGCTTCAAGGATAGGATAAAAAACATACGTCTTAAGCGACTTAGCACTCAACACGCAGATCTCCTCCTTCCCAGGTCATTCGACTCCACTTGAATAGAATCATGTTCGATCGGCCAGTACAGGTGCACGCAAGGCCTTTGATTCCTCTGGTCTGATCGTAGGAGGGAGTGCAAGTCTTACACTCTTGCTTGTCCCTGCCCTTGCATGGGAGTGAACTCTCGACTCTTTCCCGACACACGTAGGAGGAGGTCTCAGTCGACTCTGTACGTCACACATAAGAGGAGCCCTCCCGCTCGATCTCTCCTCGGCCTTGGACGTACAAAGGAAGCAGAAGGACCAATATTTCTTAGAATTCTGACAATGAAGGTCGGTGGAAAGGCCATTATTCCTCAAAATTTTGGCAATGAAGGTCGGAGATGGGAATCTGTATTCCTTAGAATTCCAGCAATGAAGGCTGGTGGTGGGAACCTGTATTTCTCAGAATTTTGGAATTGAAGGCTAGTGGAAGGAGCAATATTCCTCAGAATTCTGGCAATAAAGGTCAGTGGTGGGAATCTATATTCCTCATAATTCCGAAAATGAAGGCTTGATGGTGGGACCTATGGCGGCATGCATGCCGACAGAATTTGATGCAGATGTGGAGGACACGAGAATTTTCGGGGGTGAGACGAAAACTGTCCGGATGCATGGTCTCTCGTCCAGACACAAGCTCTTGCTTGTCTCCTCTCGGTTCCTCACAGACGCACGCAAGAGGAGGCTACCGCATGTGGCAAGCTTCAAGAATGCACGATTTCGCTTGGTTTGGCCGCACGCCTCTCTCATCCCAATCGGTCACACGCACAAAAGAGGGGTTCACAAAACGTTCGGCTTTCTCGATCAAACGCAAAGACCGCAGGATGAAGCACTCTCCCTCCTCTCGGTTGGACTTATGCAGGAACGAACAAGCCGGGAACTCGCTCCCTTTCATTTATGAAGGGAAGGCACGACCTTCCCTTCAAAAAGTCCGACAGTCAAAATAAAAAAAAACTCAGAATTCCGGACAAGTAAATGAAGGCTTTGATACCATGTTAAATTCAGAGAATTTGGAGAGGGAAAAGACTTAATTTTATCATGCAAAATTATCCCTATTTATAGATCTATACAAGAAGTCTTAATAAAGAAATAAATAACTATAGAATCATGCATAATTGCCTTAATATAATCCTTCCTAAATCAGCCACCCAAATGTAGAACGAGATCGGCGTGATCCAAGTGAGCCTCCCATGGATTCTCATCCTGACCGTGGGATCAAATGTCAAGGGATGGCTTGGATTTAACAGAGATCGGCATGAGCTAGGTGAGCCTCTCACGGATTTCCATCCTGGCCGTGGGATTAAGTGTTAAGAGACCGTTGAGATTTTAACAAACATCTAAATATGGGACCAAAAAAATAACATTCAAGTAAACAAACCCTTGTTTTGGGAGGTTTAAATCTTTGCTTCAGGGAATAATCCCACAGGACTGTTCAAAATTAGAAGAGGGAGGCACTGTTAACTTGGCTAAAATCCTCTTCTTTGCCATATAGCACTGGTATAACCATTTGAGGAATAATGTCCCCTTCCCTTGAGCGTATACCAGCTTACAGGTAATCATCAGGTTTTTAAGGTGCTCCGCTTAAGATGCTGGTGAAACCGCTTTGTTCATGGTATTTTACTTAAATCTAGTGGTTAATAGTGTTGATTAAGTTCATTTATTTAATGATCTGATTTTTTTAACCTGAGCATAGAATATCTTATCCATCACTACGGGCATATGGAAAAATAACGATCAAAGGTCATTTCTGCTGATGTCTGAATCAATGCCTTTGGATTAAATGGATAAAAAGTTATGTTGGGTTTTGGGCAAATTTGCTTTATTTGTCCATAAGTCATGATGCCCACTTTTTTTAGCTTTGTTAATTTTTATATCGATAATACTTTTGCTAGATCCTCTTTGGTTTTTGATTATTTCAACCAGAGATATAACTGACTACTAATACAACCTGGCTGAGATGTGTGTTTCAATCCGCTATGCACTTTCAGCTGTCTTACACCTGATAATTTGACATGTCCCAGATCTCTGATAGTTTGGAAAACCTAATCTAGCTAGTTAGTCTTTCTTTTGCCTCAAGCAGTGCCATGTAAAAGTCTTTAGACAGCTACTAGGTTGCGAATTATTACAGAGTTATTTAATCTTGTGCATCTGTAGGACCACGCTTGTTTGTTGTAATAGAATTCTTCCTTGGGAAATTTGAATCTGATTCTGTCTTGCATGTTTTATAATTTCGTATTAGTTGCATTAGTTTAATCTTTATTTAACATTATTTCAATTTTTTCTTCCAAAATTCTAGAGCTCATGGGTTTCTGAAGAAGAATTTGGAATGGGATATCTTGATCTGAAGCCTGCGGCATCACCAGCTAAGCCTCTGACCATCAACCTGGGTAGCCTACCTAATGGTTCTACTCCCAGCGTATCTCAAAATCAAAATGAGATGATTGGTTCAAGGAATTCCTCGGCTGTTAATCTACCTGTAGATCATACAGGTAGAGAGCAGATGATCTCTGCTAGATCAGCAGAGGGCAGATCAGAACGTCCTGAAAATTCAGCCCCCATGAAGTCTGATTTGGCACAACAAAGATCAAGGGTTATCTCATCAACTAATGGGTTACCTAGTCAGTCTACTTTATCTTCGTCCCATCAGTCAATCATGAGTTCTAAGGCCCCCGGTAATTTCAAAAACACAGAAGAGCTTAATAGAGTATTGGCAATGGAACCTGAGGTATTTTATTACTTTGCTTCCTTTTGTCTCCTGCTTTAAATCCCTTGATGGGAAATGTTAAGTTCTTTTTTTTTTTTTTTAATTTGCTTGATCCAGTTTTATGGCACATCAACTAAGTTTTCAGCCAATATTTACTTTGCTAATTTTTCAAAAGTTCAAAAGAACCTTACGTAACAATAGATCAATTATCAATAGTCAACATTCCAAATAGATTTGAACCATCCCATTTTCAATCTTTTTTTATGCCCATTTATGTTTATGGCTGAGTTTCCTTTTTTTATTTGATTTGTTTCATTAGGTGTTTTTTTTCTTTGGGATTACAACACCAATAACAATAAAATCAATCCTTTATCACACTATGTGGGGTCGGCTACATGAATCATTTATCTCCATTGTCTTATTAAGACTCAAATTCTCATTTAAATCTAATAAAAAAAGTCATTTCTAATATTTTTCTAACAAAGTCTTTTTAGGTTTACCTCTACCTCTCTTAACATAGGCCAAATCTAATACATCTATTCTCCTAACCAAATCATCAAAAGGCCAACGTTTTATACAACCAAACCATCTAAGGCGACTCTCTCTTATCTTATTTGCCACTTGAGCTACTCCAACCTTTTCATGTATACACTCGTTTCACATTCTATCTCTAAGAGTAAAGCCACTCATCCACCTGAACAACACTTAACTAAAGCGTGTGCTTCTCTTTTAATAGCCAACATTCTACGCCATAAAGCATTGCAGGTCACTCCACTCTTATAGAATTTTCACTTAAGTTTTGAGGGGCACTTTTCTATCACACAACAGGCCCGATGCATTCCTCTAGTTCAACCATCCAACTTAAATTCAACTAATAATATACCCATCTATTTCACCATTACTCTGGACAATAGACCCTAGATTATGATGCTTACTTGATACAAAATACTTTTATTGTCTAGTCATATTTAGCTAATACTTTTGCTCTCTAGTCTTGCGTTTTAAGAACAACTGTCTTTATCTCAAGAATCAACAGCTTAATTTGTTCTTGTAGAACACTGGAAAGCTGGATGTCATAGGAGTAGAAATTTACTTAGTAGTTATTATACTAGTGTTCTAGTAAAGTAGTTATTATACTAGTGTTCTAGTAAACAAATTCCCCATTTCAATCTTAATTAGCAAAGACAGGTATGAGACTGGATGACATGTATGTTTATATGTTCTTTTAAATTTTCTTTTTAATTATATGGTTAGCAGTATTCTAACAAAAATTTGTACGGTAGAGTGTTCACTTGATATAAAATTATAATTGAAGAATTCAGGACTAGAATATGGATGGTTATATTGTATATATGCATTATACAAGATTAAGTTTATGTGCTACATTTTAACCAAGTTATCGCCTAAACAATTGAGAAGCTTGTGATGCCATGCCAAAAAGAATGAAAAATGTTCGAAGTATCTTGTTTCTAATCTTTTTAGCCCAAATAATAAGCTGGCCTCCAAGTGTATGCGACTACACAACTATGAAAATTTTGTTCCGGGAACACAAGAAAAGTAAAATTAAAAAAAATCACTTTTGGTTGAAATCGCTTCTACATATTATTGAGACTTAGAGAATGTATTGTATTTATAATAAAATGTAGGAGTATAATATGCAAAATATGTATTATGCTTTTGAACCTGAAAATGTGCATCTTCTATATTTTTTGCAATAGTTAAGAAAACTGGTGTTTTTTGTATTATGCGAATGTAAATTTATTACACTTGTACAACTTATCTAATTTGCTACGTAGGATTTCTATACCCTATTGTATTCTAGACATCACTTGAACTCTGCATTTTATTGCTATGCTGACCTGTTTGAACTAAGATTTTCTGTCTGTCTATTCTATTTTTGATTGCCTTGATAATCTCTGCTGTTTCAGGTGCTTTAGATTCGGGATGCCTATCCTGTTTAGTAGAAATTAAGAATCTCTTTGTTTCATTGGCCTTATCTGTAAAAAAAATGAAAGCTAAATGGCTTTTCTAGCTGTTAAAAAAAATGAAAATTAAATTTTGCATTTAAAACATTGGGCCCTTAACTTGGCATTTTTTATTGTTGATAGTCAAAATCTCAGTTCAAACGATCTGCACAGAGCTCGCTTGGGAAGCAAACAAAACAGGAGGTTGCTAAGGAAGATGCTAAATCAGGAAAATCAATTGTTAGAGCAGCAAATCAGGCTTCTGCTAGTTCTGACAGAGATTCAGCTCATCCTTCTGAGGGTAGGCAGAGTGGAATTGCTATCACTGCTGCTGCTAACAATGGCAACTCAATTCAATCATCCGGGAAAGTACCAGCTTCTGCTTCAAGAACTGACTTACATGGTAGCCTGCTAAGGACGGAAACTGGGGCATCTAAACCATCGGATAATAATACAGAAATTTCTGAAAATTCAAAAAGCGTCTCTGTTGTAAGGACTTTACATGCTCCTCTACCAGATGACTCTTCAAGTAAACAACAGAAAAGAACAATTACAGCTGAAGAACAAGATAGGATTAGTAAGCGTAGGAAGGGTGATTCTGAAGGAAAAGATGACCATGTTTTTGAAGCTCGATTGCTCGATAAAGCTCATCTGTTAGATCATGAAAGAATTAATACTGATGAACAATACCAAAACAGATCTACAGAAAAGCTGTTGGAAAAACTGAAAGAGAAGGGCTCGGAAAGATTGGACAAAGAGCATAAGGAAAGGTTGGACAGAACTGATGTGAACCGTGGTGAGGACATTCATGATAAATCACGGGATAGGTCAATGGAAAGACATAGTAGAGAGCGTTCCAGTGAAAGAATGCAAGAGAGAGTAGCAGATAGGTGTCTTGATAAACCTTTAGATAAAACAAAGGATGACAAGGGTAAACCTCGACACACTGATGTCCCTGCTGATAAATCTGATGAGAGATTTCATGGACAAAATTTGCCGCCTCCACCCCCACTCCCTCTCAGTTTTGTTCCTCAATCTGTTGGAGGCAATAGGAGAGATGAGGAGGCAGATAGAAAGAGTGGTACAAGCAGACACTTTCAAAGGCTGTCTCCTATGCATGATGATAAAGATAGGAGGCATTCTGAGGAGAATGTTTCTCAGGATGATGTGAAACGTAGACGAGAAGATGATTTTCGAGAGAGAAAACGTGAAGAGCGAGATGGTATTTCTCTTAAGGTATTGCTCTCTCTTTTTTGTAGTTGTACATTTAATTTTTGAATCTTATACAAAGATAAGACTTAGATATGTAAATTAGAGTTGCGGGGTTTGGACATGTATTAAGAAAGGTAGAGGATGCACTAATAAAACGGGTAAATAAATTTTTTTGTTGGAAAATTAGGAAGAGAAATGGTAGGTTGAAGGTAAATTGATTAGTATTGTAAAAGGATTTTTATAAAATAGGTTTAACACTTATAAGGCTGAATGGATAATGAAAATTCATAAAATTTACCTCGAATTGTTAGGACGATGCTAATGACGATTATAATGTCCATGTACGTAGGACTTGCTCAGAGTTTAAGGATTGTTATTCTTATTGCTGTATTACGCAGTTAAATGCCGTGGATGAGTTTGCTGGGACATCGCCTTTTCCTTTTCCTTTTCCTTTTATTTCATTATCCTTGTATAGCTTTGTGACTGGTTTGTTATTTAACCCAGCTCGTATATATTTTAGATGAGAAGTATCAGGTTTGTCTGTTTTGATGATGGTGGCAGATAGTGGTTCACCAATGTTTTCTACGGTGTGGGTATTTTTTGACTTAATTACATGGCTTTGGGTCCTTGAAATCGCCATCTTCACAACATTTATATCTTTATTTGTAACTTATTTGGCTAATGTTATTAGTATCTTATATCGAATTATCTCTTTCTTTCATTCTTATCACATATAGTAAACTGGTCGAATCCATATTAGGCCTTTGAGGAATCATGCAGATGGATGGCATATGTTTTTGTTAATCCTTAACACAAATACTCGTTAGAAAATTAATCAAATATCATAGCCTAAGATGAATAAAATTAAGTGAATTCACGGAACTTGGTTTTTACTACAGACAATCAGATTTTAAAGGTATGATGTTCATTATTTTTTTTAAAGAGCGAGCTAGACAGTTATCATAATGTGTTTGTTTGATTTTTTGTTCACATATGAGTGATTTTGATGAACAAGCAACTAGCATGCTTTTTATCATTTGCTCTATGAAATTGTGATTACATTTTATTTTGTGCTTTAGGTTGATGAAAGGGATCGAGAGAAAGGGAATCCTTTGAAGGATGATGTGGACCCAACAGCAGCCAAGCGACGGAAACTTAAAAGGGACCATATATCTGAATCTAGCGGGGATTATTCAACGGTCATGTCATCACCTTCCTCTTTGGCATTGGGAATTCCTCAATCATTTGATGCAAGGGAGAGGAATGATAGAAAAGGAGGCATGATACAGCATCGAGCTGCTTATGCTGAGGAGCCACTACCTAGGTTGCATGGGAAGGAAGCTGCAGGCAAGGCTACTCGACGAGATGTTGATCAGTATCCTTACGAGTAAATTGATTTCTGTGATAGCCAACAAAAACAAAAAAAAAACAAAACCAACCAATATTTATGATATCATATATTTTTATTTCATACCAAAATATTAAAAAAACACAAAAATAAATGGTAATCCCAAACAACCCTAAGCTAATGAAACCATAAGATTTTATACTATTTATGCAACTTTTATTTGTGTTCTTAATCAGCCGGCCTCAGACTTCTTGAGAGAGAATGGGAGGAAGAGAAGCGACAGAGAACTGACGCAAAGAGAAAGCATCGCAAGTAGGCTTCAGATTTATTGTGCTAGTCTGCTGTCTCCAAGTGGCGTGAGTGAAATGTCTCTATTTATGCTGCTGCTACTTCTCATTTATATGATCAGTTCTGCAGCTTCGACCGTAGCTTTCGACTCCTCCAGAGCCTATACTGCAAAAACGTGATGGTGGTTGTGATATTATTAAACAAGTTTCCTTGGTTCAATAATGGATCATAATTAATGGAGATGAAATCACCAACTGATTTACTATCAAAGGCTCACATTTTTTTGTTTTGAAGCAGATTCAAAAGCTTTCAGAGGAAAAGAGAATTTCAAATGATTGAATGACATAGAAAGCCGAACATCTTAGATTAATTCGTTCTTCATTATATCGTTCTCTTTGATCAACTGCTTGGCGATCATCATGTATAAAATTAATTTGCCTCCTTGCTGTTCAAGTCAGTTTCAATGTCTAATCAGAGGTGACCTGTAGCAGGGTGTTCGACTGTTCGTTATTTTTCCATATATCACCTGTCATTGATCCTTTGTTACCTCTGCTTGGGTCATTTAAATTGCATAAAGTCATGTTTGTACATGATTTGGTTTTTCCTGGAGGCGTGTAACATCCATAGAACCTACTAGTACATGTTTTTTTTCTATTTAATCTTGTGATCAGGATGACTTTTTTGTCCATTTAATAATTTTTTTTAGAAGAGTTGATATTATGTTTTGATTGGTTATTTAGGTGATTCAAATCATCATAAATTTAATAGGCAAGAAATTCAGCTTCAAGCATGTAGCATATATATCATATTATTATATATTTTTTTCTGGAAGTTGTCAAAACGTTAATTTGGTAAATGGGGAATTAATTTCTAAAATTTTAACGAGAGATCTTTATCAATTAAGTTAAAAATTATAACTCAATTGTAAAAAGCATTGAGATGGCCTTTTTTAATAAGCATTTGAAATATACAATAAAGTTCTCTCAGAAGCTGTTCTATCAAAAAAAAGCTCTTGGTAGTAGAAGCTTATGATCATTGATTAGGAATTGCACCCATCGACCGTAATCTGTTATTTCTGTCAAAATAATAATAATAATAATATAGTTTAAGCTATTGTGGATGTTTTTTTAGCTTTATTGATGAACCTTCGCCTGTAGGAATTATAAAATTTATATGCATGATGTTAAAAGTCATCACAATTTTCCCTTTAACCAATCGAGCAAAAGATTTCAATTCGCTAACGAACCTAATCTCATTCAATTTTTGATATCTTTGCAAGTAATCACCCATTTCACATCGCAAAATACATGTTAAATTGTTTTTAGTGAATAAATAATGGCTGCTATTAATTGTTTTGGACCGGATTGATGATCGTGTCGGGTTGATCAGGTTCGAAGCGGGTCGAATTTGAGTCTGAGAAAGTGATTCGTTTCTAAAAACGGTTGGATCAATTTTTGCCAGATCAATTTTGAGTCGGACTCGAATGACAGCCCTACCTAACACCCTAAGCCAAACATAACAGATAAAATTGAAAATTAGAACCCACAAGGAAAAATAAATGAGATGAGCACCAATTAACCAGGCTTTTACTGCTTGAATAAAAACGAATAATTACATTTCTCAAAATAATTGAAAGAGTTAAAACTACAAAATGACAACTACAACATCTGTCTAAATTTGGTCTTTGAAATCCTTGAACAGAACATGAACATTAACAAGACACAGGAGAGCATAAAAAGCCTGAAGTAGGTTCTCATCTCACTCATCCCAAACTCAATCCCGTCCATCTTTTTGCCCTTTTCTTTGTTTTTTCCTTCTGATAGCCCTTCCACTGAATCGCCACCTATAGAAATCCATCTACCTTCTGTCGTGTTCGTGCTCCTTAGCAGCTCAGGACCTGCCTTGAACATGGCAAGGAATGCTCCACACCACTCGTTGACAACTCTCTGCAGGCCAAAGTAGCACTCATTGAGATAAAAAGTGAGAGAGAGAGAGAGAGAGAGAGAGAGGAAGTATTCCAATTCAGGTAATACTTCAACTACGAAAAGGAAAACATTAATAAGCAAAGAATGGTAGTATTCTAGTTTCTGTGGAAGGAAAGGCATCTTTGATAAGCGCCGCACGTGAAAAGAGGAAAGATTAATAGAAAAGTTTATGTAATTGATACTATTCTTTTGATGGCTTTCCGTTTCTATGGATATTTTTGCTCCTAAGCAATTTCTCGTAGTTAAAGCAATTTGAACTTGATTTATGTCGCATTCATGGTCCATTGTTTTTCTAGCACGTGGATGCTTGGTGATATGAGATATCCATTTCGGGCATTTTCAGCATTTTAGATGCATCGGCATGAACTGTTTTGTGAAACGAGTGAGATAGTTGAGCAATTTCACGTGGTGTCATGTTCGTCGTTCACTATTTTCGCTATTTTTGATCGAATTGAGTGCAAGAAGGATCATTCTTGATAAATATGACACTCTTAATACACTAATGCAGTCTGTTTAGCAAACAGGCAATGTTTGAGCAACTTCGATTGCGATTGAGTCATTTCGAGCCCGATTCAGGTGATGTCTTGCTAGTTGGTCATCATCCTCATTGTGTTTGCTCGTAATGATTGTGAGACACATACAAATGGCAACAACATCATGAAGGAAAGAAGAGGTTATTCAAAGAGAGCTGCACAGTAAACTTCCCTGTGGCACTTTCAATAGATCATGACAAGCTCAATTTTTGTGGTGTATGATAAAGCCTAGATTCTTGGGCAATGCATAAATCACAACAACACCACCAAGCCTTTATCCCACTATGGGGGGTCAGCTACATGAATCCTTTTTCTCCATTGTGTCATGTTAAGAGTCAAATTCTCATTTAAATCTAACCAAGTCTAATATTTTCTAACCAAATCTTTTTAGGTCTACCTTTACCTTTCTTAACATAAGCCAAATCTAATACATCTATTTTCCTAACCGGGTCATCGGAAGGACGTCATTTTATGTGACCAAAGCATCTAAGGCAACTCTCTCTAATCTTATCTTCCACTGGAGCTACTCTAACCTTTTCACGTATATGTTTTTTTCATATCCTATCTCTAAGAGTAAAGCCACTCATCCACCTGAGCAGTCCCATCTCTGCAACACTTTTAACTTATATTATGCTTTTCTTTTAATGGCCAACATTCTGCACCATAAAGCATTGCAGGTCTCGCCACTATCTTATAGAATTTTCCCTTAAGTTTGAGGGGGACTTTTCTATCACACAACAAGCCGGATGCATTCCTCCATATCAACCATCCAACTTGAATTCTACTAATAATATCCCCATCTATCTCACCATCACTCTAAGCAATAGACCCAAGATATCTAAAACGTGTACTCTTATTAATGAATTGATCGCCTAAAATCACAAACCCTCCACTAGATCTATTACTACTTAAATTATATTCCATATATTCAATTTTAGATCTACTCAAACGAAAACCTTTAGACTATAAGGTTGACCTCCAAAATTCAAGTTTACCTTCAACTCCCTCTCTAGTCTTATCAACAAGAAGAATATCATGAGAAAAAAGCATACATCAGGGTACAAACTCTCGCAAAAATCTAGTGAGAACATCCATGACTAAAGCAAAAAAGATATGGGCTTAAAAGGCTTATTGATGAGGACATCCACTCTTATATTTTGTTTTATGTCTATTTTATTATTTGATGTATTAACTTTATGTTAATGTTTATTGTATTTTCCAATTTTGCCCTTACTTAAGGGTTTAGACATATGTAAGCCCAAGGGCAATTTAGTACTTTTTATTTGTCGCATTGTATTGGCTATTTAAAGCCCTCCCCTCCTTCTTTGAGGGTTAATGAATGAATTATAAAAAAAATTTCTGCATCCATGTGTTTGGAGAGCTTGAGAGTTCTAGGAGAGAACTTTGGTGAAGTCCCTTGGTGAAGGGCAACGGATCACCCACCAACCTTGAAGAGTCGGGTTCGTGGTTTTATTTTTCTATCTCCTCCTCTTTTCTTCCTCCACCACCGTCGGCTCCACCTTCCTCCCCTCCTCCCACGGCCAAGCTCCACCCCACACCTAAACGGCCGCCCCCTACCCACCACCCCACCACCGGCCTCCACCACCACCACCCCAAGCCGCCGGCTCCACCTCCCCCACCCAAGCCGCCGGCCACACCCCATGCTCTTTCCTAAATTAGGATCATGCGAATTTGAAAATTATTTGATTTCAAATTTCAAAAGAGCTTGAAAAGTCAAAGCATTCCTAATTTAAAATTGCCTAAGTTTGGAAGGTCCTAATTGAAATTGCAATCAATTAAATTCAGATTTTCCTTCTTTCCTTTCTCTTTAATCCTATCTTTGGAAAGGTTCTTATTTAAATCAATCAATCAAATCATGATGGATTGATTAATTAATGCCTTAAATCCAAATACATTGCATCTAGACACTTGCCCCCACCTCTCCCCTTGGCCGAAATTTTCCCTTGGCCCACTAATTATTTTCCTGCCAAAAGAAGACCCCTCTCTTTTAGAAATAATTTAATTCAACCCTCTCTCTTACCCGCCCCCTTCCCCTATTGCTCACCCAATTAATTCCCATCAATAGTGCCGCCCCTATCTAGTCCATTCAGTGGAAAATCCCTAAACTCCTCTTGCAGCCACCAAATTCCTGCACAAGAGTTCCACGTTACAGCTGTCCTAGATGTCCAATTTGCTGGTCTGCCCCCTCTCAACTTGCTGCCTAGAGGAACCAACCCAGTTTCCTCACTGTTCTGCAACCTGAAGTCACCCAGATTGCTGTCCCGAAGCCCTCCAAGGGCTGTTACAGGTTTTTTCTGCCATTACAACTGCTGTCCAGTGAATTGGAGAGATCACCATTGCTGTCCACTGTCCAATAATACCAAAATCAGCAAGCATAATTGTCCGGGATGACATCGTAGCTGCTGGCCAGCAATTCTGTAGGCTTCCTTGCACTACACCCTCACCCGGGAGGCCCCAACCGCTGTCCAGAATTTCATACTTATTCCAGACTGCTGTCCAGATCTCGTATATTAAAGAGGTGGCTGATTTGAGGCCATCCACCGCTGGTTACTGCTTGGAATTGGTGAACTCTTTCCCTAATCATTTATTTCTTTAGTTACCCTATTTTGTGGTTTAATTGATTCATAAGAAATCTTGTTAATTGTTCTCCGCTTAATCCTAGAGTTTAATGAGTTGAGTGAGAGGATTTTATCAGAGTGACTAATCTTATTGTTAGCATTGGGATTTATTGTTGAAAATCATTCATGTATGCAACATTAGATTAAGTTCACTGTTTTACAATCTTAACTTCTACGCATGTAATTCGGCCTAAACTTGTTTTACCGTCCATTATGTTTTACTTCGTCGTTTAAACTCACTTGAAGGATATAAGTATTTTGTTCTCTAAATACTAAGCGTGCAAATTCATTAAGCATTTCATCCATTCATGTATTGTTCTACATCACTAATCCTTAATGTAATCCAATAGAAATAGAAAAATACTTGGTCAAATCACCTTGTGTTTGAACACAAGTAACAACACCTGCATACATGTCCCTAATGACTTGAATATAAGCATTATTAACTCCTTTCATTTCTAGAACTTTCCAAGCACTTCTCTTGGAACTTTATTATATGCTCTCTCTAAATCAATAAGTATCATATGAATATCCTCCTTATTCTCTCTATGCTTCTCCATCAAACCTTTCAATAAATGTATAGCTTACATAGTAGACCTACCCGACATGAATTCAAATTGATTTTGAAAAACATTAGTATCACGTCATAACCTATGCTCCATAACTTTCTCCCAAAGTTTTAAAGTATGACACATTAACTTAATTCCTCTATAATTTGCACAATCTTGTGCATCACTTTTATTCTTAAAAATAAGAATCAACACACTCATTCTCCACTCATCCGACATCTTTTTAGTCTTCAAAAAAATATTAAAAAGTTTAATAAGCCAAGAAATTCCTTCATCTCCTAAGCATTTTCACACCTCTATTGGAATATCATTAGGTCCAACAACTTTTCCACATTTCAGTTTCTTCAAAGCCTCTCTAACTTCAATTTTATTAATACGTCGATAAAAACAAAAATCTTTATTTTCATTTAGGATGTTAAGATCACTAAACTCAATCGTATTCTCACAATCTTCATTGAAAACTGAAAAGTTAAGCAAAATATCTCATCCACCTTTGTTGAATATCTTCTTCAAATAAAAGTACTTTTTGATTTTCATCCTTAATACACTTCATTTGCACTAAATCCTTACTACTTATATCTCTTTATTTGGCTAACTTATACATATACCTTTTGCCCTCCTTAGTATCCAATTAATTATATAAATCATTAAAAGCTAAAATCTTTGCATCGCATATTACTTTCTTAAACTCCTTATGGGCCTCTTTATATCTTTCCCAGTTATCAGACTTTTTGCATCTAAACCAATTTTTAAAACAAATCTTCTTATTTTTTTATCTTTTCTTGCACATTTTAATTTCACCACCAACTATTTTTACTATTAGGAGATTTTCCCTTTGATACCCCAAGCACATCTTTTACAACATTCTTAATATTGCTAGCTACATTTGCCCATATAACATTAACTTCCTCATGCACAGACAAAACCTTAAGATCTAGAATCTTACTCTCAAAAATATTTATTAATATTCTTTAAAAGTCCTCATTTAATCCTAAAATGTTTTACTTTATTTTTTATATTCTACCCCTTCATCTTAATGTCCAAAACTAATAAGTGATGTTGGGTACAAAAACTTTCACTCGAATAACTTTACAATCTAAACGATCTTTTTACTTATAAGAAAATAATCAATCTGAGTTTTACTATATCCATTCTTATAAGTGATTAGATGTTCATCTTTTTTCTTAAATAAGGTATTAGTAATTGCAAAGTTATAAGCCATAGAGAAATCTAATATAATCTTACCACCTTCACTAGTCATTCCAAACTCATAGCCACCATGAATGCTTTTAAAATCATCTACCTTTCTACCAATATGTCCATTTAAATCTCCTCTAATAAAAACTCTTTTTTCAAAAAGTGTCTTTTATATTAATTCTTTTAAATCATTCCAAAATTTTAATTTTGAACACATCCAAACCTACTTGAGGAGCATAAGCACTTATAATATTAATAATCATAGCATCAACAACAATCTTTATATTTATAATTTTATCTCCAATTATATTAATTTTTACAACATTATCCTTCAAATATTTATCTAGAATCACACCTACACCATTTATAGTACGACTTTTATCAAAATACCATAATTTAAATCCTAAACTATCAATTTCATTAACATTCTCTTCAACCCATTTAGTTTCCTAAATGCATAGAATATTTATCTTCCAATGAATCATAATATCTATTAATTTCATTAATTTGCCTGTAAGGAAACCTATATTCCAAGATCATATCCTAATTTCAGTTTCATAAACTAGAATAACTAACTATATAGAAATTCAATATTATCAACTAAAAAAGGGATAAAAAAGATTATATAGGTCGACTTTAATGCACATTTAGCAGTATAAAGTTCAAATTCCGATCCGAAAACCCCTAGTCCTGATGGCAATAAGAGTACGTACTTGGAAAGTGACAGCATCAACTGGATTGAACATTTTAAAGCAATCTTTTGACGAGGCACTTGGATCTCCATAAATCTGCTTAAGATGGAAAATAAAAGGTTAAATAGTGCTCATGTTTATGAATGTCTCCAAGACAGTGAAAAGTTGAGTTTCTGCAGCAGATCTAACCTCAAAAGTAAAAGACAATGGCACCTTGGCAATTTCATACATGTAATCAGTAGTTGTTCCATGAGCAAGATACCTGAAAACTTTAGTTATGAGAAAACGCTTAGATTTTGGTTTTTGATGAATGACTTCAGTATGAATCATGTCACATACCCAACAGAACCACCGCCAGATCCGACTAAACATCTGTCTTGGAAGTGATGATGGTTCAAACCCTTTAGCATGGATTTCATCAACTGTGCTGTAAACCCATCTGGTGTTGTATTTTTATGATCATATGGCATGAAGAGAGCCTGATTAACAAGATATATGAAAAGAGAAAAAAATAAAAAATATTACAACAGTAGATTCCTCATTAATAATTCATGGTGTACTCAGCAAAGAAATCTAGTAATAATTCATGTAATTCAACGCATAGAATTCTAGTAAGAATTCATTTCGTAGTCGTGGCATTTAGTTTGATAATTACCATGACAAAGTCTCAATAAGATAATATGTCCCAGGCATCAGAAAGATGGAAAAACTTTGGCTCTGGGCATGCTGCGCTAAGTTTTGTTCTGCGTATACATCTTTCTATGCTTCAAAACAATTTTTCTGCTTAGCAAGAAAAATTCTTTTTTCTCTTGTTAAATAACCCTCAATAATTGTCTTTATTGTAGTGTTACAAAACAAAAGAGATGTTTTGCAACTCAAACAAGAAGTCTTACACCTTCAGAAGTGGTGTTTTGTCAGAGCTGAATTTTAGATCAGGTCTAGAAACAGCATGAACTGTAAATTAGATGAATCTACCAAAGCTAGTTACTAAGCTATACTTATTAATGTTTGTTCTAAAAACCCCCACCCAGCTCCATACATATTTAAGATTCCAAGTTAATTTTTTGATTGGCAAATTGATATAAGAAAAGGTAGTACCTAGAGATATTGCCCTTACAGAGAACTTCATGATTTGATTTGAGATTTTCTGCAAGTGTTAGGCCCTTCCAATTAATTAGTTCTCTTGATCATGAGCGAAAATGCCTGACTAAGGCTATTATATATCCTCTATGATGTTTTGCTTTAGCTCTCTTGATGACACGTTCAATCAAAATCTCACAGTTCCGTATCCAGATTTTTCATGGACATTGATCAAAGCATATGATTATCATGAACATCAAATCAAAATGTGAGTTGACAAGCTTTATGAGGAAACTCAATTGAATTCAAAATGGTATAAAATAGGTATCTTGTCTTGTGGTGTCAATGCTCGTATCACTCTTTATGTTGACAATGATGGGTTCTCATAAATGAGTCGATCTATCTCTTTGTTTTTAGTTTGTTCTCATTTTAATGGATTACAAATTTTTTTATGAAATTTAAGATTCATTTAATTCATCTAAGAATTCATTTATATTCTCGTTAAGTTTATAGTTGTCACATTTTGACTTACCAACATTTTTTTTGTCCTGTCATGATGGAGAGTCAACAAAGCTAGCTTTGCCTGCGAAAGCTCTAACAGAAATAGGAGACAGCGTATTCATCTTTGGACAACAAGAAGGTGAGATGGGGACCTTGGTTGGGCATCATCAGTTGGGCCATGTGACAGTTAGTTGAGTGAACGCAGGAGAAAAAAAGAAGTTCGTTGGAGGGGAGTGGAAGAGTGACTTGCACGAGGAGGTGCAGGGAGGTACCTTAAGTCAGAGTTGATGAGCTCAAGAGCAAGGAGGCAGCAAGCGTAGAGCAAATCATGGGCAATGCTAGAGATTGTGGTCATGGCACAACAGCTAGATCGAGTAGTTCACAGACTTCCCGAATAAAATGAATTGATTTCAATGAATTGAACTGAATTTGTGGTTCAAATTGATCGGAAGAAGAAGACTAAATAATTCTGGTCCAAGATTGATTAATTGAGTCATTTAAGACATAATATGAACTTAGACTCAACAATAAGCCTTTATCTCACTATAAGGAGTCGGTTCCATGAATCCTTTTTTCTCCATTATGTCCTATTAAGTGTCAAATTGTTGTTTAAATCTAATAAAAAGTCATTTTTAATATTTTTTAACCAAATGTTTTTAGATCTACTTCTACCTTTCTTAACATAAACCGGATCTAATAAATCTACTCTCCTACAGGATCATCAGAAGGCCGACGTTTTATGTGACCAAATCATCTAAAGAGACTCTAATATTATCTACTGCTAGAGCTACTCTAACATTTTCACATGTATACTCGTTTCGCCTTCTGTCTCTAAGTGTAAAGTCACTCATCCACCTACAATTCAGTAAAATTCTAGCCAACCTAAACTTAAATTGATTGAGTGAAACCATCTAGGATTTGATTGTTTGTCGATTAATTGGGCCGACTGAGGTTCTAAGCATGCAATTAGCATGAAATGACATAACTGAATTGAACAACGATTGTTATATGGTCAAACAAGTCTGCTTAAGGTGGGTAAGGGCGAGATTGAACCAAATCATGATCGTCGTTTGGCCGTTGCTCCATTGTCAAATTGTGGCTCATATATTGAGGTCAATAATATATAATATGAATGACCAGATTCCAAGAAAAGAAGATCCTAGATAATGACCACATATTCTCCGGAGGTATACCATTATAACTTGTTTGTACTCCCTACTCCTAATACTTGCTGTTGTCTCTTTCTTATTTTCTTGATCTCTTCCATGTATGTCTTATGAATAAATTAGCCAATACATGCTTAAATTATTAGTTATTTGACCTATGACTGTTAGCCTAACTTCTCCGTGACATTTTGGAGAGTTCAGAATAGAAGAGCAGTGTAAAGTACCTCCATCCCAGAATGTACATTCACCCAGATATGAGGATTGAATGACTTGGAGAGCATCCGCATTATTTGAGCCTCAGGCTCACTAAAAGGCGCAGCTCCAGGATTTTCTTCATATGGATCATAATCCTGCATAAGAGGTTAAATAAAATTATCCACTTCTGACTCCAAACCATTTATCTAACGTTGAATTCAAAAAGCATCTGCACTTGCTGAGTTTAAATGTCAAAGAATTAAAAAGAAATGCTCTGAAAAATGTGCGCTAAAGCATTACTCAGATAAAAAAATATTATATATAAAAACATTATGAAGCATTTTGCATTCCCACAAATACAAACATCTACAATACCCAATATACAAGCTAAAAAAAATCATTCAAACTTTTTGATAGGAAAAGCAAACAATATTAAAGAGGGCAGAGTCAAGATACTAATTCATGATTTTTACTCAAGAAACAAGAATAAATAACAATAGCACAATTCATTATATATAATGCAAGACAATAAGAAAAATGATAATGACAAGTTGACAACAGAGTAGAAATACAGTATAATAGTTATAAAATTATTGATGAACACATGACAAAACGGGAATAAACATGAGATAAAAAAAGATAAAGACAAGTGAAATCACAAGACATCAAGAGGGGGAAAAAAGCTAACTTAGAGAGGAAGGTTCAAACAAATGGAATAAAATCATGATGGCTAAATAAATTTAAAAAGGTATTTGACTGAGACTACAAAGGAGCAAGCATAAGGCAACCAGGTCGAGGAACTACCAACCTGCTCGTCATTTAAAACGAATTGCTAGAGGTGTACAGCAGGTTCTCAACAACAATATTACAAATTAGACCATGAATTGGATATGCTGAAAACTGCATTGCATGGTTTATAGTTATATTAAATATTTTAGGTCGTGTGGACACAAACATGGCTAGATATGAATCTAATTGGGCTTCATGGATGCCCACGGAGTTACATAATATGCTACATGCAAAAGGCAACAATAAGCTACACAAGGGCTACAAGAAACATACAAGCAACTAACACAATGCCTCATTATACAATGCAACCCAATGAAGTGCCAACTCGGCAATGGATAGGACCAAAGATGAGGGGGCCATGACCCCTTTTCCAAGGAAGGACACAATCCCCAATATAGGTGGACAACTAAGATGCACCGACACGGACACGGCGACACGGACACGGACACGGGACACGGCATTTTTTAAAAATATAGGACACAGGACACGGCGTGGACACGGCATAATAAATTTTTTAATATAATATATAGAAATAAAGCTGACAACATATTGGAAATGGTAAGCAATAATAAATCAATGTCATGAGAACTTGTTTAGCTTATAACATAAAAATGTTTAGTACAAAATGTCTAGTACAATCACAAAAATATAAGCAAAAAATCATTTAGTACAACATGAATGTTCAACTACTCAATAGAGGGAATGATAGAATTAGATTCAGAGGTTGGTCTTTGGCCTTCAATATCATCATCATTGAATATCATTGCTTCCAATTCTGATTCATCTAGAGAAAGATTTGCAACCTCCAAGAATCCCATATCATTAAGGCACTCGAACCCATCTCCAGCAACATCCCACATCTTGTTATCACTTGTCATATAAAGTGGGGTCTTCCTTGATAGAAGACGAAGATTTGTATGCACATAAACTAAATCTTCAGCTCATTGTGGAGTTATTTTATTCCTCTTCATCGATTGAATAAATGAGTATGTGCTCCAATTTCTCTCACAACAAGAAGAGGATGATACTTGACCAAGAAGTTTTATTGCTATTATTTGAAGAAGCGGTGCTGAAGCTCCATGAATCAACCACCACATTTTTGGATCCATCCTCCATCTATCAACCAAAGATTCTTGATCACCAAAATCCTCTAAATATCCAAAGAACTTTGCAAGTTCTATATTAATCTTTCTTCTCTCCTCCTCATTTGGAAAATATCGTTTCAAGCATATCTTTCTCATATTTGACACTTCTAAATCTTTTTGTGGTGAGACACGTTGAGCGTCTTCTTGAAGCCATTCTTTACTTGAATACCTTTAAATAATACAAAACATATAAAATTATTTATTCATTTACTAAGAAATTTAAAATTAATTTAAAAGATAAATACAAATGTACCTTGGATTTAATGAATGGGCCAAACAATGAAGAGGTGTGTTGCTTTTGGTCCACCTATCCTCAAGAATGGTATAGACAATACTCCAAAAACTTGAGTCTTCATTATGTGACTTTCTTTCATGTCTGTATATAATTTCTTTCACTTTTGCTAACATAGAGTCCCACATCTCATAAATCAAATGTAGGCATGATTTATCTGTGTCAGCCTCTCTCAACATATCATAAATCGGATCAGTGAAAGCCAAAATATAATCTATATCATCCCACCACAAATCATCTAAAGACCTTTTCTTTCACATACCTTGCCTTTCCAACATCATCTTCTCGATAACAAGACCACTTCTCACTGATCACCATAGATTGAAGAGCTTTTTTTATTTGTTTGAATCTTCTCAACATGATTATTACAGAGGCAAAATGAGTTTCAGCAACAGCTAACATTCTCAAATGTGAGAAATCATTAAACATTGAAAGCCTCATTGAGTGGTTTATAATGAAATTTCTGATCAAAATAACATCATCTGCAACCACTGTTATCCAATGACATTCAACATATATGATTTCATTTGCCTATGTATTCTTTGCTGCACAAAAATTTTTTAGAGCAATATTTAAAGTGTGCACAACACATGGAGTCCAGAATATATGAGGATAAGTTTGCTCCACCAACAATCCTGCAGTTCTACACACCGGTGCATTATCTGTAATAACCTGCACAACATTTGAAGGCCCAACACCTCTTTAATCAAATTGGCAATGAAATATTTATCCTTGTATTCCCCTTCACAATTCACAGCTTTAATAAACATTGGACAATTCTCTATAACGGTCATGAAATTAATGAGTGGTCTTCTTTGAGGATCAGTCCAACCATCACACATCAAAGTGACCTTTTTCTTTCCAAACTCCTATTGTTGGTTCAAGCAATGTTTCAATATGTGCTCTTTCGCTTTCCAATAATTTTGATCTTATTGCATTGCAGCCAGGTGGAACATAATCTGCAAGGTTGTTATTACATGCAAAAGTGAATGCATTTTTGTAATGAGGATTTCTTGCAAGGTTGAAAGAAAGTCCCGCTGAAAAAAACATCCTTGCAATTTCACCATGTGGGCTCCGAAAATTCCATTTTGAATGTATGCTCCCGGCCTCTCCTCCATCATCGGTCTGTTTTTCTTTTCTTGTTTGATGGTGATAACGGCGAAGAGTTTTAACAAGATTAGGTTCCGGGTGAATTTTCAGAAGGCAGATTGGGTTTTAGATAAGACACTACCCAGAGATTTCGCCCTCAATTTGTGAGGACTTTATGATCTGAGTTCTGGTTTCCTATAGGCGCAAGCCCCTATAGTTAATTACCCCTCCCGATAACATGAGAGAACTTTCGATTAAGGCTAGTTATTGAAGAGGTTGTATAAGTTGTAAATACAACATATAATAGCAACAGTTTTAGGGTTTGAATTTGTGATTTGAATTTATGATTTATGATTTATGATTTAGAAATCATCACCACGAATTTAAAACTGGTGGTGGGGGAAGTGAAGACGAGCCCGATCAAGATCCCATGGTTCCGTCGTCCCGGGCTGTCATGATCCCTGGTCTACTTAGTTAGAGGAGGTAGTCGACCCAACCTGACAGAAGGTACCTTATCGGCAGCCATGGGTTGCTTCGTCCAAGAATACCTTGTAGACCTGGGTTAATGTTTGACTAAGGGGATATATCTGAATCCACCTTAGCTGACAGAGGGCTTTATGCTTATCGATTATACCCTATGATTCGTCGCTCAAGGGTTTGACACCTTTAGGGAACATACGGGCTTTGGCCGTGATCGTAATATAATGGTGCCATTTTACGGCAAAACCACCCGATTAGAGGGCACGTGCCACGTCCCTGCAGGCAAGAGACTATTTGAGGATGAATCTTAGCGATACACCCGATACGCATTCGCTCTTTGTGAGCTGAGGTTAATTTCAAATTTATCAGCCCCGACAAACGGTTGCGGGAGGTGGATGATTTTTAATTTTAAATTTTAAAATAATGGATTTTATTTCAAGAATTTGGATTTTTATTGAAATTGAGATTTAACCCCTCCGGTTGAGATTTTCTGTCAACACGGCCATCATCGGGGTTACGTTCAAGTCATTAGTGTTTTCGTAGGATTTTAGGAGGCATTTTGTGATTTAAGTCGTGTCGACTCCAATCCTTTCGAGGAGGAGGATGAAACTTGAATTTAGACCCGCGCAGCATTTCCTGACCATTAGATTTTGAAATCGTATGCGGAGGTCGGAGCACATGCTGGTTGGATTTATTTTGAAAATAGAATGTTACATTAATAAACATTTGACCCTGCGCAGCATTCTTGGACATTTGTGTTTGTAACATTACATATTGACCGGAGCACTTGCAGGGGTTTATTTCAGTTTAAGGAATCATATCTAATACATAAAGGGAGATTTTAAAATATTTAGATATGATCCATTTGCACAAGTGATTTCATTTAGAAAAGGTCGGGATTTCTTTTAAGGGCCTACGAACGTCTTCTGTCCGCTTGTACACATGTTGCGGATCCGGTGGCGTGCGTGCTACAAATTTTTATTGGATCCATTCGTGGGTTGTCCATGAGTATTCGAGAGTTATCAACTTAACTTGTAGATAAACTATCGTGTATATCATAAGTCTTTTTATTGCAAGTTGGCATTCATCATAACTTGTTGCCTTGGATGTGTATATAATGCATTGCACACATCATATCTATCTTAAGAGACTCATAGAAGTACTTGATTATATGGATATTAGAAGTCCTAATACAATCAACAATGAATAGCCCACTTAAGCTTGACTTCTCCTTCAAAGTCATATCTTGTTAATATTATTGATTTCATCATTCTTCCAAATCGTATTTAAATTCTCCCATGGTTAGACATACTATCCTTTTTGCACACAATAACCCTTTGGATGTTTAAGGTCCATTACAATAGCTTTCTAAATCACCTCGCATCACACCACATCTGTATGAATATATGATTTCAATCTGACTAAGGGATACATCAAGCCTATATGCTTTTGGTAACTTAATCTTTTGACTCATAATAGTATGTCTAATACGAAGACGAATATAAGGTGCTCGTAGCCAGTAGTATAGAGAACCCTTAGGTAGATGCAACTTAAACTATAACTAAGGATCTTAGTGAGCTTGAACTTGTTTATTGGAGAGCTATTGGAGAGAATTTTATTATTTGGAGAGCTGCCATTGTTGGAGAGCTGCCATTTGTACTTAGGTTGATTAGTGGAGAACAATGATTTGATGTTCTTTTGATTTATTTGAAGTTTTGATTTAACTTGTTAATCGGAATTTAAAATTATTTGCTCGATTAAATGATTTAAAAGTTTTAACAGTTTAATTTCATAATTGAGATCTTTAGTTTTGAATGTATTTTAAAATTATTTATGTTAAATTTGATTTGCTCCATTTTGTAAATTTTAAATGTTGAAGATATTTCAAAATTTATTAAGTTATTTAAATTTTATTCACTGTTAATTTTAAATTTCAAATTGTTTAAATATCTCTTATCGATTATATTTAAGTTTAGAAATTTAAATTAATTTTTTTATTAATTTAGAGATTTTAAATTAATTAGTTTAATTAATTAAAGTTTCTGATTTTAGTTAATTGATTTAATTAGTCAATTTGAAATCTAGTTATTTAATTAGTTAAATTAATTTTGTTAACTAATTAATATTTTAAATTAATTAAATGATTTGTATTTTTAAATTAAAGTTTGATTAAAAGAATTTTGAATTAAAGTTTTAATTTCAAAACATTTATTGTTCCAGATTAGTTATTAAGTTAATTAATTTTTTAAATTAATTAAAAATTCAGATTGAAGTTTTAATTTGATTATAGTTATTAATGTAATTTAAATTAGGTTTTACATTAAATTCATGTTCTCCAAAATCCACCTAAGTTCAAAATTTAATTTTTCTAAATCCCAAAATTTTGAGTAAATTTTGGCAGCCTCCCGACGTTCCCTCCCCGGCGCCGGGAGGTAAGAGGTGGCTCGACTCGGCCGGAGCGAATCAACGGCGATGAGATTTTAGCTCGACTCAGCCGGAGAGAATCAACGGCGAGGAGATTGAGTCTTCAAGTCTTCAATCCCTCGATCGGATTAGCTCGACGATCGAGGGCTTTGGGGGACCGAATCAAACCCCGGGACTTCCTTCAACCTTCTAATGTTGCAAAACTTGTTTGGAAATTCTCACATTTCTCTCTCTTTGTCTTTTTTAATTATTTTATTTTATTATATGTATTATAATATATTATATAATATACATATAATATATAATATATCAGTTATAATATATCATATGATATATATTATAATATAACATATGATATATATTATTATATAAGATATATATTATATAATATATATAATATATAATATATATCTTATATAATATATTAAAAATAGAGAGAGGGGAAGAAGGATCGGGAAAAGCCCCTGATCGGGCTAGGAGCGGAGGCCACGCACGGCTCGCAAGCGGGAGCAGAGGTCACGGACGTCGGGTCTATCGGCGGCTTCGATTCGGGTGGGATCGGCGGCAGTCAGGTCAGCCGGTCCTTGGTAGGCCGGAGTTCGGCGTCGGTTCGGCGAGGCTAGGGCACGGCTGCGGTCAAGCATAGAAGGCACTCGGAAGAGATGAACGGAGTCGGTTTGCTCGACGGAGATCGACGACTAGTTGGGACCGAAGCAGGAGGTTGGAGTTTGGCAATCGAAGGCAGTCGCTGCGGCTAGGGCACGATAGATTCGACTGGGCTTCGTCGATGTAGAAGGACCGGAGGTCAACGGAGATCGGAGGGTATGTTCTGAAACTTCTCCTTGTGTGTGATTTCCTGTTCTCAGAGCGTATGTGTGCGTGAGAATGAAAATGGGAAAGGGTTTCGTTTTTGTGTCGTGAGAGGAGACAGTTTGAGCGGTTATGTCCGATCGTGGGGAGCGTTAGGTTGAGTCGTGCAAGCCGGATGAGGTGTCAGTCGAGTGTGTAGGCTGGGTCCGATTTGCTTCTTACAGGTCAACACACCATCCAATTCCTCTCGTTGTTGCATGTTAAAAGCCTTCTCTAAAGCACTACTGGCAACTCCTTTTCTTTTCTTTGAATCATATCCTTCACTTCTATATGATAATGAATGATCAACTCTAACAAATGAGAAAGAAGTGTGGGATGAACCATAGGTAGATGGCAAAGGTATCTCTTTAGGTAGTGCCCTTTTGATCCTAGATTCAGCTTCATCAACTTGTCTGTTCAATTCAATCAACTGCAATGTAATAATCTTATGACACATTTTAATTCCATGACCAGAAATCTTAAGTGGATGTGCTTTCACCCTAGAATAAGATCCTTTGTAGGTGCCACCACAATAATTGCATTTGAATGACACATTCCCTCCTCCTTCAGAAGTTTTTCCTAACTTTGTAACATGAATCCATAAGGGCTTATCAGTTTCTACAGATGGTTCTTTTGAACCTTCACCTTATCCACTCCCTCCAGCAGGAGACCACATTTTGCTTTTCAAACACACTAGTGAAATGAAAAAAATAAAGGCTTAATAAATTAGTGCAATATATCAAACCCCTAAACATAATGCTTCACTTATTCTAAAGATGATGAATACAACAATATGCCAGACAGCCGGGGGTCCAAGGGGGCGCTGCCCCCTGGCGGGGTTTGACTAAAGCGCGGCTAAAGCGCAGCAAAAGCGCATCTAAAGCGCAGTGAAGGGAAAAAATTTTATTGTATAGTTTTTTTTAATTGTAAAAACGCAGATCATTTACTCTTTTTGTTGCGCTTTAGTTGCCCTTTTGCTGCGCTTTTGTTGAGCTTTTGCAAAAGGGCAGCTAAAGCGTAGCAAAAAGGCAGCTAAATGACAGAACTGACGAATGGAGAAAAAATGGCGAAATCAACTTACAGGTTTGAAAAATTTTATGCAGTTTGGTGTCGGCTTCCCTCGACTGCGCACAGAAACTAAGGAGGAGGCTTGTTGCTTACGGCTAGAAGGGAAGATTAAGGGTGCGATCTCCAGGCAACCACTGCTCGCGGGAAAGATCTCCAATTGACCGCTGCTCGCCTCAATCGCTCGGGAAGACCACGAATACGAATAGGAATACGGGATTGGGGAGAAGATGAAGACTCGGGCATGAATCGGCTAATATGAAATAGCGGGATTAGAGTTTTTCCTTTTTTTTTAATTTACTTATCAAATAGCCGGACACGTGTGTCCGACACGCATGTCCGACTTTTTTTTTTTAAATGGGACACACTAATAACGTGTCTGACACGTGTCCCCGCCGTGTCAGACGCGTGGCCGTGTCCGACACTGCATACCCTCTTAAAACGGAGTGTCGGTGCATCATAGGTGGACAACTAATTACATTGTTCGATCCCTTACAGTTTGGATTAGTTAAAGTTATTAAAGCTAAGTAATTGTGAATGAATGCCAGCAAGTTAAGTTGGTAAAACCTTCTGGAAATTATTTTTAATGACATGGATTTGAATTCCACCAACATCAATAACTCCACAAAACTCGAGTGAAAAAAATAATAATAAAATACACCAACAAGAACATCAAACTCTTTATCCCACTATGTGTGGAAAAAAATAAAATAAAATAAAATAAAACAAATAGTTGTTGTAAGCCTTACATAGTAATAGAAGCATGTAAATTTAATTGGCAATTGTAATAGGAATCAAATCTCCATTAATTCTAATAAATGGTAAAGTCATTTTAGCCTCAAAATTCTGCCTTCCCCTCTCTTTAAAAGGGATTTTCTATTTCTACGCTTTCTTTTATCTCCTTTTTCTCCACTTGACCGGTCAAATGAAGGAACCGTCATCCTTGGCTGAAATCCAGAGGAAGCTACATCAACCACATCAAGTAGACAGAAGCTTAACCACATGCAACTAAAAGAAGGAAGATTAAGCTACAAGCAAGAAGCTATCTTCATCCAATAGATCCAAAGTGCTTATTAATGTTCTTTTTCAACTAATCCCTATAAACCATTTTCTTCCAAGATTCATATTATCCCCTTGTTAAGGTCTCATTCAACTCTCCTATAGAAATATCCTAATTATTTCCTAAGCATAGGGGTGGAGCCAAAAAAGTTTTTTGTATGGGGGCACAAATTAATATTAGCCATTAAATTACTCTCAAAATACAATTTTTATTCAATGTAATCACAGATCAGGAGACATTTTTTTAATGAAAAATTATAAAAATACATCTAAAATCATATGCATTCCCATTAAAAAGGAATAAATATATCACTCTGTATCTTATTATTTATTAAAAAATTAATATTTCTCCGATGGTTATTAATGAATTGAGTTCAAATACATTGCTTTTATACTTTTATTTTATTTGAATTAATTAAATTAAGTCTTAATTTTAAACTATATTTAAATTAATTAAATTTAAATTAATATAAGATCATAATTTACCAAATTTTAAATTAACTATTTATTAATTCTAAATTATTTTTTATTAGATTAATTAGACATAATGGTTCACAATTAGTAAAGAAAATTATAAATAATACAAAATTATAAAGTTAATATAATTAAACTAATTAATTTACTTAGATTTATTTAAAAATTTTATCAATTCCCTGCCCCAAAAAAACCAAACAAATATGGGCGGGTGGGCGGGCGGGCGGGGAGGGGAGAGAGAGAGAGGGGAGAGATAATGACGAGCGAGAGAGAGAGAGCGAAAGCATGCTGCAAACAATGTCAGCCAAAAAAAAACTAGGAGAAGGCGGAGGCGAAGCGGAGGGGACTGATTAGTTTTAAAAATTAAATTTAATCTTATATATATTAATAATTATATTAATATAATTTTAAATTATTGGGTCAGTGGGAGCCCATGCCCCCAGGGCCCCTACTATAGATCCGCCCCTCCCTAAACATGAATCTAATCTAAGGTAGCTGAAATCATTATAATCACATGCAATTCAGTGGAAAGAAAAATTTTGCTTTTCCAAAAAAGTATGTAACTCCTTGATTTAGCAAAGGGCCATTTCATTCTCTCGTTAAGTTTGCATCGGGATTGAGTAGAGGCTCAACAAAACCCTTCATCTCAATTCTACAGCTGAAGGTGCAAGGTGGTCAGAAGAAACTTGTCTTCTTTGAGCGTCTTGAAAACATTATAGCAATATTACAACAGTAGCAGCTCAGCAAGCCTATTAAATAGAAATTGCAGGTCAAACTAGCTAATTTAACTGTTGTCATCCTAGAAGCAAATTTACAGATTAAAAGCAATAATAATCTAGTGGTGCGTGCATGAAAAATTTTGAGGTCTTTTATAAAGCAAATAGTAATTCCATGTACAAAAATAAAGTGATCTTCAACACTCTCAAACTGTAGCCTTATATGAAAAACACATGATTATGATGATTTTAAACTAGAAAAATCAAGTGCCGCCCACATCATGAATAAGGAACAATCAGGAATACTGTTTCAAGGGAATTTAAAGAGAATAAAATTTTATACATTCTTTCAAGTCAACAAACCTTCTCCTTTTTTCCCCAATCAACACTCCAATTTCTGTTAAGGTCTACGCCACGTCCTGCTAAGAAGCAAAAATTTTGTAGATTATTATGCCTTCGTGATAACCTAAAAAAAATCAAATTATTTTAATCTAAAAGAAAAATCCTTTCTGACCATTCCTTCTCTCACAGAGGTCACCAGCTTCGACTAGTTCACGTCCTTTCACATTTTCCATTGGCACAACCTGTCAATTTTAGAGGCATGTTAATTCAAAAAAGATTGTTAGTTTGGAAGCCTCATATTATAATTTCTAAAACAAAGCATTCATGAGAATCATGCAAAGCCTGAGAATAGCATGAATATTGAAACAAAACAACAGATACAACAATATAGAAGCAACCGATACAATATCGCTAAAATATACATAATGGCAACCATGAATACTCAATCGGTTGAACATGTCCCTCTTTACAAGCCTTAAAACCATAGAAGTACAGAAATAATAACGGTAGCAGTGATGGTGATAGAGAATGACAAAGAGAAGGCATGGTGAAAGTGATTATAATAACAACAACAGAAATGATGAAGGTGGCAATGATGATATATATAGACTGAGCACCTGTGCCTATGTGGGCAAATTCTCAATAAATAGATATAAGCAGGTAGATAGATTGATTGATTGATAAAGAGAGAGAAGGGGGGATTTGGAAGATAGACAATAAAAGTAAGATCTAATTGTACAAATAACAAATTATAAAAATTGGCATTACACCCGGTAATGAATGAGCCATGCCAAAGTGCCAAACAGACCTTGTTTTTTGCAAACTGGCCCAAGCTCAGCTTAGCACAACTAGCAGGTCAAGAATTCCTGTTCAAGCATAAACTCAAATGCAATGGAACATAGCCTTTGATTTCCAAATATATAGAAGCAGAGCTCAAGTCGAAGAAATAACCTCTCTACAATGCATGCATCAATCACTTCCCGAAGAGGTTCATCATTGGGTATACCTTTCATAACGTAACCTATTTGTAATTTTTTTACAAATATAAAATAAATATAAATGCATATTCCAGCTGGACGGTAAAGAGGGTGTTTTGTAGTTCCATTCTGCATATCCCAACTACCCGCTCCGTCTGATGAAGCCGAACTCCCTCACCGATTCGATCGACCTCCCTCATAGCCCGATCTCCCCCTCGTGCGTTCGAACCGAGCCCAGCCACTACCAGCAACCAGCCGACCGCCGAAGCCAACAACCCGAAGCCCAAAGCCACTATGCTGATTCCACTCCTGTGTTCAATTCCTCCTCACAGCATCGACCTCCCAGCATCCACTCTCATCCGATCTGACTTCAAGCCTCGCCCGTGCCTTTAATATGGCAACTCTAATCCCTCAAATCGAGTGACCAAACTCCCGCACGCAACTCCGATCCCGCGATCGAACTCCCGATTCTGACTCAACCAACCCACTCGCGCACCCAGTCCGACCGACCCGCAACCGCCAATCGAGCACCCTTCCAGCACCGAACTTCACACATAGCCGCCTCTTCCTCCTACGTTCGATCTCGCCCGATCCTCTACCCGCACGATCACTCAATCGATCCCGCCAAACCAAGCCCTCCCGTTGACCTAGACCCATCAAACAAGCCGATCCTCCCAGCTGATCGAACACTTCACGACACCAGCCGAGGCCCTCACACAAGCCTAATCCGATCTCTCCTCGCCAACAACAAAAAGAAAGGGGTCACGAAGAGACCGGGGCTCGAATTTTCGGAGCCCACAGTAGTCTTTCAGTAATTATTGAGAAATCTTAAAATATATGACATCCATTCCTTAATTTGAAGGAGAGTGTGAAATGGTTGCCTAATTTTTTTAGATGGGACAAACACTCACCAAGACTTCAAGCCTCTTTCCTTCCTTTTCCTTGACAATGTCATTGATCTATAGGATCCCTATTGACTACTAATTAATCTGTGGAGTGTTCTAATTATTTTACATCGATTATATTCTCTGATTTTACATATTTCCCATTAGATGCTTTCCTATTTCCTTCAAGGGTTCGTTTCGGTAGTTGTAATATACATTATGATTTAGATCATTTTCACTCACTTTGCATTTGAAAAAAATAATCATTGCATTTGAGATGGTTTTAGGAGAGTTTTCACTTAAAAGTATATAAAATCAATATAACAAGATCAACTGAAATGAATAATGAATAAAATAATAAGATCAAAGAATAGCTACATCCAAAGAAATTTTAATGAAATAAAACAAAGCGAATAAAAAAAAGGCTAACAATACAACAACACAATGCAAATATATATATATATATATATACAAAAACATAAGCAATAACATCAATTATGGGGGATCGACTATATGAATTCTTTTTTCTCCATTGTGTCCTATTAAGAGTCAAATTCTTATTTAAATCTAACAAAAAAATATTATCTCTAATACTTTCTAATTAAGTCATATATATATATATATATATATATATTATTGAAGCACAATGTTGAAGTCTTTTGCACTTGGTAAGCGAAGTGCACACTTCCCTACTCTGGATTGTGCTTTTAAAATGGCCAACACTTATGAGCAATGTGATGCATTATGTATTGATTGTAAAGCACTCCTAATAAAATTGGAATACAAACATTTTTTTTCTAAAAATTTCAATGAATAATAGCTCAGATAGCATGCCCTCTTGTTTCCAAAGAGATGACGAATTTTCAAATCTCCTTTAAATTTTTCTCTCAAAAACTATACAGCTAGAAAGAACCATTAACGCTGTAACATAGAAAACGGTGCTAATCATGGTGTATCTACCCTTACGTTTGAAAACCATGATTCTTCTTATTATAGTGGAAAGCACTTTACTTTTAAATATACCAAAATAGCTTCAGAAATAGAAGGAATGGGAAATATATTATTTTAGCATTTCAATAAAAGGACTGCGTTCATGAATATGTGCAGATTTTAAGAGGATTATGTTGATGAATATCTTATGAATAATTACTTGCTGATATGCACTGGCGTGTTAAGAGTTACTAATGTTTTGCGAATCATTCTCCAATTTAACAGATATCAGTTTTTGATGAGTAAAAAATCAAAGAAATGCATTCCACTCAAAGAAGGAACCGGATGAGCATTATAAGAGACAGATTACTAACAATCATGGATGATTGCTCCTTGTGTTAGAAATGAAGATAAGGAAGCCTATGAATTTCAAAGCTTAACCTATTATTTTGAAGGTTGTCTAAAGGATTATCTAACAGTTTCAAAACCCAACCAATAGAAAGATTAACTATGAGTTTCAAAGGTCAACCTATGAATTTAAAGTGGTCTAGCCCTTTTCACGTTTCAAGGCTCAACAGATTAATTGGACTGATATAAGAAATTATAAGATACTTAATCAAGCACACCACCAGAGTAGCTTTTCAATAGCGATTATCTGTTCATCTAAAGACAAAATTCATGAACTGACGCTTTAAAGCTTCAAAAAACACATTAAAGAGGCGAATAGACTTCACAGAAATAATATTAGAAAGACCAGACCTACCTTTATAACAAGATTTTCTAGATCTTTTCCTAGAGCAGTCGGATCAAAACCAAAAATCTTATCCAGACTATGTTCTTCAGTTAGGATAGAAAGAAGGTGTAGTGCCAACTCAGTCGTAATAAGCTCTCTCCCATGCTGTCCAAAGCTCTGGGGAAAAAAAGAAAAATCTATCAGTCGAAGCATAAAAACATCAATCAACTCAACACGAGGGCTTAAACCATGATGCTAGTTTGATGGGAAAAAAAAAATCTACTTGCTAACCTAAATGAAGTGCACAATTAAGCAAAGACCTTTCATTCAATTCAGAAAAAGAACAAATTAAAATATATAATTTTAATAAAGGCATCCACAAACATCTTTTGCTTTCACTAGAGCAAATTTGTTTATGCTTAACATAGGTTTAAAAATAGTAGAACCAACCGTTACCAAAGAAAACTTTACTTAAAGAACAGAATTCAGAGCTTCGAAGGACAAAAAATTTCAAAGTGCAATGTTGTAACAAGATGATGATATGAATACATCAAGAGCAATTACCGAGAATTGTCAGAATAAAAGAAAATATAAAAGATCAAACACATATATCATAAAGCCAAAACATGAACCATTCAATAGTATAGAAAAATAAAACATGAGACAGAAAAAGAGTATTTTAGACCATCTTGCATGAAACCTACTGAAAATAGGAGTATCAATAATTCTTTTTTTACCAATTATGCCAACGTTGGGTGTACAGGATTTGAAATCTCCTGTATATTAAAACATCATCACTCATAATGTCTCCCATCATAATCATCAAGTTGTAGAGCATCATGACCTTCTATATCTTCACAATAGAAGGGAGAGGGGAAACTTATCAAATCAAATAATTCAATTCTATTGTCTTTCTTACAGAAGAAGAAAAAAATAAACATTTTAGTTGGGCTAGTACTAGAAGGCATAATAGACTCTAGATCATGAGGTAAATCAATCAGTTCGAAATTCTGAATGCAAATTTGAGCTGATGGCGGAGGAACAACAATAATTATAGTAAGAAAGGTCTGACCATTTGAAAGTTCCTCTAGCAGCAGGATGTTATATTTCCTCAAATCTGGATAAACCTTGAAACAATTAAAAAAAACTGTCCAAAAGTTTTATAGAAAGAATAATACAAGGGATGCTTTCAAAGAGTACATTTTGTCAGTATCAAATAGATTCTAAGCCAATCCAAATATTTTCCTACGGTTAGGTAACATAGCATCCACTTACAAAGGTTCACCAAAAACCGAAGTAGTATAAGGTGGATTAATTGAAAAATATGAAATTGAAGCGGAGAAAACACGACCCAAATAAGAGTGATGGGTTGTTCTGCAGATGCATTAAAGTGGGGAGAGCACTTAAGCAAATGCGACTGACATAAAAGATATGTCTAGAGAAGAGTTTGTTTTAGTCTTCATCTGAAGATAATCTAATAATGATATAACAAGGATCAATAAGTTCAACGGCACAATCACCCAACAAGTGTATATCTAATAAGAATTTGAGAAAGACATTTATGTAAGGACTGCCCAAGGAGAATTTGCATACATTAGTTAAAGGGAAAAGGACTAAGATGGTCTCTTGACTCTTTATGAAAGGCTAAAATGGTTCCCAACTATATTAAAAGACCATCTTGGTACCATTGGACTATTTTGATTCATTTTTAAGGACTTAAGGGACCAAAATGACCCTTTAATAAAGTTGGGTATCATTTTAGTCCTTTTCTCATTAGTTAAAAAAAGTGTCCAAGCAAGCTCAAAGATCTCATCCTCAAGAAATAAGCACATGTTTGTTTTGATATAAAGAAGGTTGCTTATGTTGGCGGAACTAAATCTTGATGGAAATGAAAACAAAAGTGGTTAGAAGTGCAGTGATGATATGCTCCATCCAAAACTTTTGCAAAAGGAAAAAAGTTGTGAGAAACAAAAATCACAAAGTCTAATGAAATATAAGCAACTGTGGGGACCTCCAAGATAGTTGGCACAAGCGGCGAAGAAGGTGAATGAATTGAAGAAGCCATTAAAACCCTAAGAGCATCCAAGAAGGGGATAGATTGCGATGGAATAGGGACCATGGAGATGGAGAGTTAGCAAATGCTACTTGAAGAAACAAGGAAAAGAGCGGCAAGGATCTCGAGAGGAGGGAGAAATGCACTCAAAAGGGCGAAAGATGTCAATAAGGCAGAAGGAACGCTTAGTTGCCACCCTAAGTGACAGATTAGGATCCATATCCACAACATGCACAATCACATGCAAGCATGCAAAAGCACGTGTAGCAGGCAAATGTGCACAAGATTGACTGAACAGGGCAAAACTCATGAGCAGTTATGCACAAGTCAAGGAGGATCAAAGGCAATTATGTATCAAGCATGCTCAAGCGCAGTGATGAACCAAGCAACAAGAGCTAGGGCATGACCCCAGCATGGAGAGCACGATCATATTGCACTTAAAAAAAAAGTCAAAACAAAAATTTTCTACCAGTCCATTCATGGTTTAGGTGATTACAATAAAAAAAAATAATAATAATTTGAATAACCCTAGTTACATGGTAGCATGACAAGCAGCACATGAATCAGAAACTTACAAGAAGAATGCGGTGCTGTGAGTCATTTTTTTCAGTTTTCTTGGCATTGTTGTATGTGACTACTGGCACATCAACATCATAGCCCTTATTGGAGGCTCTAACAAACTCCATCTGCTCAAAATCTACCTTTTCAAATTCACAGCATATCTTCAAATAATGGAACTCTTAATTTAAAAAAATATATAAGAAAACTCACAGTTAACTTATCCGAGTGACGATCCACCAATGCATTAATTTCCTTCAACAATGAACCCCTGCAAAATGTAATAGATATGAGGCTCAAAAACTTCATCTCATTGTTAAGCCATACTAGAAATTCTATCTCCAATATATATATATAACTAGAGCGTGTAACGGATGTTTTTTATTTTCCAACTTTTTCTGCATAAATTTATTTAAATTCTAAATATTACATTCTATCTATATTCTATAAATAATTTTCCCTATTTCAAAGGACTATTTCGGAATACTCAAAAGTTGTATGATTTCTATTAGAGTTGCAATCAGATTCACGTGAACATTGAAATTTACGTAAAATTTAAAAGGTCAGATTTACCACAGATCTGAGCCGTACTGACCAATCCACATCAAGGAAAGGGATGTCCTTAGCGCATAGGAGAGAAGCTAGCAGTGATGGCCCCTCTGGCGCCATTGATGGTCCACAATGGCACAAGGGAAGGATTCGAAAAAATGCAGTCTGAAAAGGAATCATATCGTAACCATACTGTGGAGCTTAGTCCATCAAAGAGGTAGCAATATTCCAAATAAGTGGTGTTTTCGCATTCAGGTTTAGCAACTTCAGACTCCACACATCGCGAAGGAAAATAAGTCACTCATTTCAAAAAAAAAAAAATACAGAAACAAAATGGTGTGCGATGAGGACTAAAGTGACGGTAATAATTCATAGAAAATTTGGGTGGTTCTTGAATTAGGTCAGCCCGCTAGAACCTTGTCAAATCCACCGGCATCCACCAGGACAGTCCTAACAAGGGGGACTAAGTGGCCCCCTACCCCTTGTTGCGCACGATGCACAAAGAAGAAGTTCAATAGTCCAAGCTGGATCAGTCGGTTCATAACTGGGTTATTTTTTTAGACATTGAGCCCCAGAAGAAGCTGCCCACATGAGATCCGTGCCGCAACGTGAGACCAATTACACAACAATTCTCATCTACAACCCAAACCAAGAAAACTAAATCCAAACTCGGACCTATTTCCCACTTAGTCAAACAGAACTTCAATGAGTTCTTCGGTCTGAGCCAAAACGTTGAAAAGAAACACATTAAATACCTCGAATGGTACAGATCGCGCGGGATTGGAGTAACAGGTGGCGCAAAAGAGGAGTTTTCGCCATGAACGGAGTCCAGCCGCTGCAGAATAGCGCCGAGGAAGATCAAGAAGACGAACATATGGTAAAAAGTCAGCTTTCTCTATCCTACTCTTGTTGCTCGTCGAACTGGGAATTTATTAGGGTCTATCCAGTTTCCTCTCCGTAAGGTATCCGTCGCTGCTGAGTCGTTAAAGTACAGATATTAGAACCCGAGTACACGACCGACTAAATTTTGGTACTAAAATTGAATTAAGATAAATAAATAATTACATTTTAAAGAGAAAAATATTAAATTAGTCCTTATTTTTTTCTTAAAAATCAAAATAATCCTATATTATACCAAAGCATCAATTTTATTTCTAGACTTCTAAATAAAGACAATTTCTTTTTTAGAATCATATTTTTTTAATTGAGAATTAAAATAAAACTTTTAAATAATCAAAGATCATTTTAATCCTTTATAAAAAATCAAATAAATTATCTTAAATTTATATTTATGATTTTAAAATTATTTTTTTATAAATCTCATAAAATTCATATATATAAGATAACATAAAATTAGATCTTTATCGAAATTGATGAAATAGATTAATTTTGAAGATTAGGATAAGATAATCTTATCATTAGAGACATAAACTAAGAATTTTGTAGTTGATCAAATAAAAAATATTTTTAAACGTTATATTAAAAAAAATGTAGATCAATAGTGCGCTTCGCTTTGATCCTCTCTCCCTTGTTTATTTGGCTGTACTTGAATAACGACAAACAAAATAAGACAAATGAACCATCAACATATATATATATATATAAGTAATATTAGTATTACACAAACAGTCTTAAGTACAAATTTGGTAAGATTTAATTTTAAATTTAATAATTTTTTTTTATTACATAACACTCCTAATAAACATGTCATTTTTAATTCTCCAAAACTTTGATGGTTATATCATCAGCTATGTTTACATTCTTTGATTTAAAAAATTAAAAAAAATACTTTGAATTCACAGTAGCAATATAAACTTTCAACATTGTGATAATAAAATGAAAAGAACAAAATTGTAATAAAATATATACACATCATAACAAATTTTAAAATTAATCAATCTATGTTAAGATTATTGTTACATACATGTTTATAACAGTTGTAATATAACTAGCTACCTAAATTGTGGGGACTGTTGCTCCTCCCATGTTTACCAAATAAATTGATTAGAAGAAGTTGCAGAAAAAAAAAAGGATTTTCCTCACCAAACGAAGCTTTGGAGGCCTAGAATATCCCTGTCAAGCAAAAAAGTAAATAAAAACATAAGAAGGTGATTCATGCCCTTTTGATTTCTGTGAAGATTTGCAATATGCATGATCAGGCTCACCAAAGCCATATAATATTGATTAAGGCTTCATTTGGGACGGCTTTCTTACTGCTTAAATCAGCTTTTTAGTAATTTTTATACTAGACAACTGCTTTAAGAAGCAGTAAGAAAGCCATCCCAAACGAAGCTTAATAATGCCATTATTTCTCATTTGAAGAATCTAAAAAAGAAAGAATTGGGTTAGAAATGAATGACTTTATAGACTAAAATTTACTCTAAGATAAGTCAAATATTATATTTATCTCAAAATAAATTTGATATTATAAGCTCATCTTTATCGAATTTGATTCAAGTTTTCTTCGCCTAAAATTTAACTCTAAATATGAACATTGAGGAAAAAATCCTTATAATTAGATGTAATTATATTCATGTCACTTAAGCATTGAACTATTTGAATTCAGAGAAGAACTTTAATCTATTGTGGTTACATGTATAAAGAAAATTCAGCAGCTTTAGAGATTTTTACTAGCATGAAAAATGCCTAAAGATTAGTTATAGTAATTCTACAGCTGTGGTATTTCTGGTTGAACGAATAATGCAATTGTGAAAAAAGCCCAATTTCTAAAGTAACAATAGTCAGAGTAACGGCTACTCACTTGAAATGGGGGGAGACAAAAAGAAATTTCTGCTTGCTATGGCTTTTAGCCCGTTTTATCACGTCAATCATTGGTGATGGCATAATCCAGTTCTTGAGGCTCTTCTTCAACTGGTAACACAGAATGTGTGTTGTATGAAGGCTGGAAGGCACAATAGCATAAAAGAGAATTCAGTATGAATGTGACTGCATTTTTATCATAATTGAGCATTATAACATGATAATGGAATGATGCTAAATTGAGTGTGTATGTGTGTGTGTGAGAGAGAGAGAGAGTGTGTGTGTGTGTGAGAGAGAGAGAGAGATAACATATGACAATAGGATGAAACTAGATTGACACACGCTGCATTTATAACTTAGTTGAGCATAATAACATCTGACAATAGAATGATACTGGATTGACAAATGTTGCATTTTTACCATAATTGAGCATAATAACACCTGACAATAGGATCATATTAGATTGGCACATCTAACAGTATATGTGACTTCATTTCTATCAAAATTAAGTATAATAACATGTGACATGTAGAAACTGTTTAGTAATCGATGTTGCGATAGGTAATGTCAAATGTCAATTGGGCAACTGGTGATGTGCAAATCAAGATTGATTTGTGAAGGTTAGTTTGAGATTGGGTAAAATTTACTTGAAAGTTAATAAGATTGGCTACAATAGAATTATGATTGATTTTGAATTTTGAGCATCTGTATATAGTTTGTTGGGAAAATCAAGGAATTGAAACTAAAATCTTCATTTTGTTGAAGTTAAACATTCAAATTTTTAATGAATTAATTTTTAATATTGGATGGATTTGACTGAGATTTTTATAAAGCGAGATGAGGAAATTAAGAAACTGTGATGGGATTTGTTCTGAAACTTTTTATGGATGAGGAGCCCGATTACTGTACATGCAATTAGCAGTGGGTATTATTCACTCGTCGTGTGGCTGCTGGGGTGATTTTTTCTCGGCGGTGGCCAGAAGAGTACTTAGTGGTGGGTTTTGAAAGGCCAGAGGTTAGATGGTTGTAGAACGTTCGTGATGCGAGAAAATAGATACTTAAATAGCAGTAAACTGATAAGTGATGAGTTCTGTCACTGTCATAACTAGTAAGTTCAAAACCAGTGAAAATTAGGAAAAACAATGAAACAAAAAACAAACAGTATAGGAAGCAATAGAAATTGCTCCGATTTCAAACTGGTGCAGGGTAGGCAATAACGATGTGGAAACAGATTTAAAAGAGAGAAGATGGAGAAAGAGAAAGAAAAAGAAAGATATAATGAATCCTCAAATTATTGATGTATTCCTCAAAACATGATATTGTCAAATCCTTGAGGCATGGTGTTAAATCCTCAAAATACAATAGAGCTATCAATTCTCAACCATCCATAAGAGATTAAAATATCATAGAAACAGAACTCAGATTTTTAATTCATTAATAATATGAATTACATGAACCTAAACACTATTAAAAGCAATCAACCTTATTCCAAATGACAAAATTACCTTTAAACAAAAATGGGAAGTACCAAAGTGACTCTAAATGAATAATGTCAAACTAATCACTAACAATGAACTTAGATAAAAAAGGACAAAATAATATAAATATAAACATGTAGTTAATGTCATTAAACCAAAAATAGCCATTCTATACAAATCATGTATTGCATTACATTATTAAATGAAAATTTAGTTGCAATTCTACTCTATGATTACGAGTTTGTTCCAAAACAAATAGCCTCCCATGAAAAACTTTTTTTAGGGGGACATCTGAAATAAATAGCCTATTAGACCAGCGTCTTATTATCTATGTTATATGTGGATCTATCGTTTGACAAGGTGATGGGGACATCAGATCTTGGAAAGTCTATCAGAGGCGTGGCCATCGATCCACGGCCATGATTGAGTCGATGTATTTCTGAGTCGTATTATGTATTTGTCTTTTATTATTTTATATTGTATTTGTTTTGTTATTTTTTTACTTTTATCCTTTACTTAAGGGAGGTCATGTGTAAGCCCAAAGGGCATCGTCGTCTTTTATTTTGAGTCCATTGTATGAGGCTATATATAGCCCTTATGTTCTCTTTTCATGTTTCAATGAATGATTGATAAAATTTTTCCATGTTTGAGTTCTTGTGAGAGCTTGAGAGAGATTGGCAAGAGATCCCTTGGAGAGGGAAGTGATGCACCCACCAATCTTGGAAGAGTCCGGATTTGTGGTTAGTTCGTAGTTCTTTCTTCCTTCTTCCTCCCTTCCCACCTATATCGAGATCCCTCCCACCCCAAAGCCACTGGCCACCTCCACAAAGTCCACCACCGGCCACCTTCATAACCCTACCGCCGACCACCCAAAGCCCACCATCCCCCATCGTCGACCACCCCCTCATCACTACCACAAGCCGCCGGTCCCTCCCTTCCCCACCAAGCCGCCGGCCTCCCCTTTTTCCCCATCCTTCCATTTTCAAATTTGTTTCATAAAGCTCCACTTTCCTTATATAATCCAATCTATCTTTGAAAAGAATTTGAATTTGAAATAATTCAAATTTAATTCCCAAATCTTTCCTATTTCATTAATCTTATTTTTGGAAAGGACCTTGATTGAATCAATTAAATCAAATTTGATTTAATTGATTAAATCTTCCCTATTTCATTAATCCTATTTTTGGAAAGGTCTTTTAATTAAATCAATTACTTCAAATCTGAATTAATTGAATAATTAATGCCTTAAATCCAAAATACATTGAATCTAGACACAAGCTCCCTCCCTCTCTCTTGGCCGACCCCCCCATGCCCCACCTATTTAATTCCTTTCCAAAATAAGGTATCTCCCATTGGAAATAAATCACAGCTCTCTCCCTCTCACCTACCCACCCCCTCCCTCACCCCTTTCCCTCTTAATTCTTTCCAAAAGCTAGGAATTAATTAGAGGAAATAAATCCCTAATTTTCCCTCCATCCCACCTCCCAAAATCTGAATCAATTTCTTTCTCAAACCCCCACCTTTGGCCGGCCACCTCCTACCTCCCTTCTCCCCTTAATTTCTTGAGAGAAACTTCATCCTCTTAAGGAAAATCTTTAGGGAGAATAAAGAAGCATCTACTACAACACTTCAACACTCACGATCGATGCATGGCCGATCCCGATCTTGATTTCGGCATTGTCTACGACGAGCAAGGTTTCATCCACATCCTCCGCTCAACCTTCTTCGACGTCGATCCGGAAATTGATCACACTGTCGAGCGATACGTGGAGCGTATCTTAGACACCCTCGCCGAAGCCATGGAAGAACAATTTGGCAACGTTCAGTGGCGCATCGTCTCCGGTTCTCAACAAATGTGAACTTCTTCCCCCTTTTCATTTATCTTCTAATCCCACTAATTTTGTAGGTGGTGATTCAATAGCAAGGAATCGTGCAAGCTACTGCCTATGCTTAGTAAACGTAAGGGTGCTTAGTAAACGTAGGATTGAGTATACTTCTATGTTGCTTCTCTCAATGTTAGATTAGGGATTTTTGTTGAATAACTACTTAATTCGCATGTTATTGAAATTCTATATTGTTTTGATAAATCAAGCACTTAGCATGTGATTTGGCCTAAGTGTAGTGATCCCTCCTACATTTTCTATTTTCGTTTGATAGCTACTAATCATAATTGTTCTTTGCTCTTTTCAAAATCATGTAAGTTCTTTTCTCATTTCATTTAAAGCATTATAGTTCTGCATCACAAGGATACCAAGAGAGTTTTGTTCATCTCACTAATGGGGATCTCTCCTTGAATCCTGATATCACACGAGCTTGCTTATCCTTTTTTACCAATTAGGATATCCCATTGACTGCATCCAATTTTGGTGACAAGAAGCCCAATTTAAGGAGCTGAAGAACTTTTTTGTTGGATGATCAACTTTAACTCCCAAGAATTACAGGTATAGCATGAATGTATCATGCCAAGGGTTTAAAGAATTGAATGAAGCACTTAAATTCCCGTGAATTGCAGGAATGCACTGGTGGTTCAGAGAAAGTTTAAGAGTCCCTGTCCTCCGTGTTCCAAGCTTTATAAAAAGAATCTTATGAGATATATTCTCTCTTCATTCCATTGAAAAATACAATTTGCAAATCATTTGCAGTTATTTTCTATTTTTATTAGCTTAATTCAGTCATGGGTCTTTGCTCTGGTTTTCTTGTGCTACATCATTTCAGAAAGCGGGGAATAGACTTTGTTTTGTAAACCATTGTTACTGTATTATCATATTTACCATGTAATGTGTCATTGAGCCAAGGTTTTTCCATTCAATGCATTATTGCATTATGTACAAGGGCATGTAAGATCTATGACTGCTAATACAACATTGGTGCTCTTGGTACATATTTATTTCAATTGCATGCTTTATGATTATAATCAATAAATATACCCCACTAATTCATATTGT